>ML820152.1:88477-102292 GCA_009831015.1 Picea engelmannii
ATCTGCAAACCCTACTAACCCTACGTCTAACCCTAGGTAATTCTAGGACTAACCCTAAGAGGACAACGTTGGCCTTAAATTCACTTTTGCTTGGATAGAAAGTTGCGGCCTTCTCTTCTCTTTATAGCCGTGGAGTTAAATTTGACTTTTGCTGGTTGATTTTGTCAAAACGTCCACCATTGGCTAGCTAACCTGCAAAACAACAAACTTATATAGCTGTGACGTCATACTCTTTATTCTTTGCTTATACCTGCAACGTTGTGACTTTTGGCAGCTCTATTGATTGACATTGAGTTAATAATTGTATCTCTAAGCTAATTCAACAAAACGTTTTTGCTCTTTTGTCATTATTCTTGGTCCATTAATTGAAGCTGACGTCACACCCATTGCAGAAACATTATATAGTGACGCAACAACTTTATGTATATGAGCTGATTTGACATTGCATTAATAATATGATACATGGTTTAATTGTACACATTAAATGCTCTTGATATACTTGTTGAAGAAGTGACTTTCCCCTTTGTTTGATAATCATTGACTTCGTCAATAATTATATTTATTCATTGCTCATATATGTATGATAGAGATAGTCATTGATTTCATGAAGTACTAACCCACTGCAAGCACATACTCTAGTTGTATTTGTTTTGTCTCGTAAACAGGTGCATTCTTCAGTGGATTTCTCTTCTTGACTATCTCACTTGGGCAGCAATCTGTGAAAGGGGTTTTCCTTAACTTGGCCTTTACCCTTTAACCTTCCTTTGACCCAGATTGCCTTAGGGACGTCTCCCTTGGACTTGCCCTCCTAGATAGAAAGAGCTCCCCATCGAGGTGACAGTGGGTGGGGAAGCTCCTGTTACGCCGGTTTCAAGCCCTGACTCAAGCTCTTGAACCTTTCCTACAAACCGTGCGATAACAGTAAGTAATAATAACTGTGGGTTTTTGGGTAGTTTGAATTGATTTAATTGTAAAACTTTTGTAATAAACCACCCTCGAACTTAGTTGACCCCATTGCCCAACCTTAGGCACTAGTCCTAGTTGACTTAGGGAAAGGGCTGCCTTTCATTTAGATTAGACTTGCACTTGCATTGCTGCTTGTCATCATAGGCTAGTTTTTCCCTTTAGCCTATAACAAATTAAAACTAACTCCTAGAACATTAACATTAAAATTAACTTAGTAATTAGGGACAACCCCCCTTGGCTTCCCTAGGAGTAAGCCTAGAAGAAAGAGGTTCCAGTCAAGGTGACAGTGTGGACTGAGAACCTAGACATTGTGTCTCCGGGGACACACTAAGTGAGTTGGACTTAGCTCACGCTAGCAAGTGTGTATAAGGACGGAAACATACCCCAAAGGTAAGGTTAGGGTTTAATATATGTTATTGATCTAAGGGCTTAGTGTTTTGATATATTCTAGATCTAGATCTCACACATAATCAATATCTAGCTTAAGCCTATTGGGCATAATCAACTTAGCTAGATCTATTTCCATGCTTAAAGATTTTCAAAGTTTAATCTTTCTCTTAGATGCTTAGATCTATAATGCTTAAATGCTTCAATAAGTGAATGGTGCTTCTTTTCTTTCATACTTGATCTCTAAGGCCATTTGCCACATGCTTGAAGTAATCTCTTTGATAAGTTGATAAGTAGGCAAACACTTAAATCTTTTTCTTTCTCACACTTAATGCTCATATCTAAACGCTCTTTACATTAAGATAAGTGTGATTGTCTTTCTTTTCTTGATTGGCAAGTTGTTCTTTCCCTTGTAATTGTCTTCTTCATTTTGCAAACTATCTAATTGTTCAATCAAGTGACTTTCTCTCACATAGCATATATGTGTTAATGCCTTTCATTTCATAAGCTTAAGAAACACATTTTAAGCTGAAGTAAGTTTCGGAAATAGCACTAAATCATATTTTAAAAGTGTTATAAAATCTTTAAAACACTCTAAAACACTCCTAAAAGTATACCTAATTCATATATTAACTAAATAAACTCTTTAGGGTACCTTAGACCACCATCTAAAACGGGGATTGAGGGGCAACGGAAGGTGATTAGGCCGGGGACGGTCTCGTGGCGCAGAGTGTCCTTTCTATGAGAACTCAATCTTTCAGGCTAACCTGCGAAGCTAGGGTAGGCCTTGTTGCCATACTTCTTGAGTATCCAGCAGTCATATGGCAATAGGGGGAGGAGGCTTTGGTGAAAGCTTAATAAAAGTAACTAAAATTTAATAATCTTAAGGAAGCTTAATAATTCAACCTTGGACTCAATCTAATAAATACTTTGAAGGTTTAATAAATAAGAGTGGGTCTTCTTCATATTCATAATACTTGTGCTTAAAACTCATAAGTCTTCTTGGTTGATGTATTGATGATGATCTCGTAAATGTAATGTGATGCTTTGATCTCCTTGTACCCTGCACACAAAATAATTAAAGTGGTTAGCTTGTTAGTTCTATTCTAGCAATCTTTAATTGTAAATCTTGTACTTAATTGTTGATTCAATTTTTCTTTTGTAAGTAATATTGTAATCATACTTGTAAAGAAACCCCCTTTAACTTTAGTTAATCATACTTGTAAAGAAACCCCCTTTAACTTTAGTTGACCTCTTGCCCAATCTTAGGCACTAGTCTTAGTTGCCCTAGGAAAAGGTCTTTCTTAACATACTAACCCTTGCATCTTGCATTGTTTCTTGTGCATCTTAGGATTAGAATCCCTCAAGCCTTAACAAATTAAAACTAACTCCTAGAACTTAACTCTAAAACTAATCTAGAAACTAGGGACTACCCCACTTGGCTTCCCTAGGAGTGAGCCTAGACGGAAGAGGTTCTGGTCAAAGTGACAACGTGGGTTGTGAACCTAGGCATTGTGCCTCCAAGGACACAATAAGTGAGGCGGACTTAGCTCACATTTGCAAGTGTGTATAAGGACGGCAACATCTTTGGTGCCGTTGCTAGGGATAAGTTATTTATCCTTGGTCCTAACGACTTAACGTGATTCTTTAAGAACTAAATAATAAAACTTTTAGGCCTTAAAAATTCTTTGAGCTTGCATTGGTTAGCTTTGTGTGATTCCTTTCCAAGTGGCGTCTCCATTAAAAAAATATGTCTAGTATACTGCAAGGAGCAATCCTTGTGGGCTACTTGAAAATCTTGGAGAAGAAGCACTCATTAATGTCCAATGCTTGTTCCAAACTTAACAAATTAATTTTTGTTTTCCTTCTTATTTTTTCTTTGTTTGATGCCCTTGTCTATTTGATAAACTTGGTCATCTAGCGACTCCACTTTAAAAAAAAATTGACAAAGTATTCTTTAAGAAGGAACTCACGGCTTGTTCTCTTCATCCTTGAATTTGAAAAGATTTTTGGATGAGGTTAGCATGTTTCCCTTCTTGTTGGATCCTTAGTGATTTTGGGTCCCAGTCCTTTTCTTTAGACCTTTGTTTAAATGATCTAGTTAGAAATGGATGATTTTTATAATCTTATTGATTTTTCAGGAATTTTTGGTTACCCTCATGATATACCTGAAGATGTTATTGATAACATCCTTGACTATCACGATTATGGTGATGGTTGTGATCACGTCAAGGCCTTCACACAATGTATTGAGAAATGGAGTGACCCACCTATTTATGAGGATGTCTTAATGATGTTGTTTGCCTAGAATTTCTATGGGGAGTTGGTTTCTGATTGGTTTCGTAATTCGAGTGCTAAAATATTCAAGACCATGCAGAACTTGTTGTTTGCATTTTTGTACGGATTTGGGAGAAATCGGGTTAGCATTTTAAATGAATTGGTTGATGATTTTATGGAAACGTGGGAGAGGAAAAATCTTCTCGCTACTAAAACAACTAATTCAGACATAGAGGTTGATTCTCCACTAGATCTCATTGAAGAACTTAATGAACTAGTTTAGAACATACAGTTTCCCCAAGAAGAATGATGTGAAACCATGAAAGAAGAATCTATGGCCATGGAAGATCCATTGGAGATAATGGAAGTTGACTCTACAAAAACCTATATTGAATATTTGGACCCCCACGAACTTGAGCTTGACAATGGAAAAGATAAGGGAGTTCATGGGGAAATTCTAGATGGATCCATGGTTGAGCCGATCATTCATTTTAAGGAGATAAAGCAATTTGAGTTTGAAAATGTTGAATATCTAAATGATTCAAGTCCCCACCCCCCTCTCAATGAACCAATCTTTTTGAAGGATAACTTTGAAAATCTTGAGGAAAACAGTATGATGGTTCTTGTGGTGTGTTCTTTTTCAACCTCTCAACCAGAGGATGAGTTAATGCAGAATTATGTGGAAATGGAAGGCAACTTCAGTTTAACGATGTCATATCATTATGAGGATTGGTTGGCCTCCCACCTTGACAGTCATGAGAATCAAAGCATTCAGAGTTTACACGGCTTGTCATATTCCAATGTTTGGTTGAAGGAAGGAAGGAGCATGAAGTATGGTTGGTTCTTCCGCACGAAAAGTTCCAAGTTGATAAAACTTGGGAAGGGATTTTCTGTGAGTTATCCTGGAAAAGGATGTTTCAGACACTTGTGGCATCATTTCATCCATTGCATGGGTGGTTGTAACGTATCTCTAACCCTTCTTTGTATTTTAATTTTGTATTATTTCAATTTACTATGTCAATATGTACTTAGAAACTTTTTTTTCTGTACTATAGATTTCATTTGTTATAAAATATGGATGTTGTACTTTAGTCATTTCATTTTATAAATGTTGTATATAGATTTCATTTATTTCATTATGTATATATGTATTCTTATGTTGGTTATTGGTGAGCACTCTGTTTTGTAGGTGCTGGATTCTCGTATGCTCTCTGTTTCAAGTGAGAAGATTGAACACACATCCCCATGTGGAGCCAGATGTTGACTGCCTCTCCAACATAGGTGGTCAACTCCATGTGCCATGAAGAGATGCATCATCAGATGCAAACTTGTTGAAGACTTTTGGTTCTACAGGGCATGTTTGGCCCCAACACTTCTTTTTGTAACTGGAATTTCTGCACCCCTGCGTGGGTCAATAATGTAATAGGTCTACATGAGTCATGTCTAGGTCAGTTACCTTGGCATCAATTCACTGGGAGAGTTCCTTTCACCGAGTGTTTTTTATCTTCAGGTTATGGGATTTTCAACCTTATTGATTTCCCTTGAGTTTTTCCCTCACACTTGCAATAATTCCTCCAAAGTGGTGAACGACGTTCTAGTGGGCTTATCTTTTGATAACTATTATAGGGAATCATTGTAAATGACCATGCAATACATCTTAGAAAGTTTCGCAGAATTCCATTGGGTCTGTTGCCACCTTATACACAACTGGGAGACGTGGAAAAAATCTTCAATCCACTCGGTGTGTCCTTGGGGGCAAGTGAGAGTTAAGGTGTTGTCACCTATTCCTCAACTCCTCCGTCTAGGCCAACTCTTAGCGAAGCCAAGGGGGATAGTCCCTAACAAATATACTATGGCTTGATCTAAGCTAAATAAAAAAATGAAATCTAGGAGTTTATTATTCTTTTTAAACCATCAACCATAAACTGATAAAACATGAAGTAAACATTCACCACGATATATAATCAAATGAGCATATACTTGCATCAAAAGGATACTGAGAAAAAATTGTTATGTGTAAGTTTCATTTAAATTAGATAGATAACCAAACTTGAAATGAAGCCTGTGGCTTTGTTGAGTGTGAAAAATTGAGACCAGTGCCTTAAAGTGAATCGTGGGCAATGTAGTTCAAGTGTTTTATTAGGATAAATTAATGTTCAGTTAATGAAATTGTTTGGGCCTCCTTGGAGGTTAACTCTTTGTTTGGAAACTTGCGGAGAGCTTTACCGAAATCCAATGGTCTCACTAGTAAAACTTACTCAAAGTGTTGGATATCCAAAACGGGTGGGAAGCCAGGTCCCGAGAGGGCCCGCCTTACTTCCTAGGTCACTTCAAGGCGTTTTCCTGTGCATTAAGTTAACTACTTTGGGGTTTGTCCTAATTAAAATATCAACCACTGACCAACACAACGTGTATGAACTTACTCCCAGCAGATCGAGACTAGCTCGCAACTGGAAGGGTCAGGAACCGCACTGTGAGCTGAGGGGAATTTGTTTATTTTATGACAAGTAAAATAAATGTGAGACTAATTACTAGATCCACACTGACCAGGCCTCTTGTGAGGTCGCTGAGAGGATGGTTTATTTGCCAAATTGAAATTGCGGAAAATAAAGCTAATCTAGCAATTAGTGTTCTACTTTGCAAAAAGAAAAAAAATGATCTAAATTGATTAATTGTGATTTTAGATGGATTGAAGATTACTTTAGCTTACTTTAAATATGCAAAATCAAATTTAAGCTAAAACTTGCAAACATTGACACCACCACCGAAAACACCGTTCCCCCAGGGGGAATGAAGAGCAGGAGCTTGTAGTCCCACTGATTTTATTAAGATCTTACATGAGATTTTATGGAAGTGAATTGTGACCATTCATTAGGGGGGTCACAAGTATTTACAATTCTTTACAAACATTTATTAAGTATAATGGACGCTCCTGAGGGTCCCAAATGCTCCTAATCCGCCCAAAACGGACAGAGTTTCTTCCTATCTGTTTGTCAACCTGCATAAAACAGTGAACAAAAGATAGGAAAAGATGCCCAAAAACACTTTAGAAGTGTCTTGGGTTATTAGTAAAAATCTACACAAATTTCTAAGTCAAATTCTATGATAAACTAGCAAAATTTCGAAATTAAACTAAGTAGAGAAAGCCCTTTTCTTACTATTCTTTTCGCTGTCCTAAAACAGAAATATAAAGGCAGTATGATTTTCTCAAATATGTAAATTAATCTCTTGGAAAGCACCTATCTTTAGCCTTTAAAAATTGCTTAAAAGATTGAGACTAAAGATGAAAAGAAGCAAACTAGATCTAGTTGAATCTTTCTTTAGAACTTGAGATCTAAACTACTTTCTTTGAAGTACATAAAGTAAGTGAGATATTCAATCTTAGAAACCAACAACCTTTTACTTTATGTGTGTTTAGAACAAGTAACCAAAATTGTAGACTTTGAAGAGAAAGAGAAGAAAGAAATGCTTGATTTTCTTGAACCCTTGGGCAATGGAGTCTCCTGTTTCGATGGAGAGTGGAGGGACTATGTTACTTCACCACAAATTTTGAAGAATGAGAGGGAAACAAACTAAATTAGCCTCTTCTTCAAATGAGATATCCTACACAACTTCAAACTTCTTGCAAATTGGTTAACCGCATTGGTGTCATATAATTTAGAAGAATTTGAGAGCATGAGAAATAGGCAAAATAAGCATGCACATCAAACTACCTAGCATATATAAGAAAATAGAAACAAGAAGCAAGCAAGCTTCTTGCTTCTATCCTATTGAGAGATATCTCCCCTTACAAGGCCAAGATTTACCAAAAGAAATTGCAAGAAATAATCAACAAACATATACCTCATATACACCATACACATAGATGATCCACACACAATAGCTCTACACCATTAAGTAGCCTCCAAAGCCTTTTTATTCAAATATAAATGATATACCGATTACAATAACAAGAATCTCACCCAAGCTCCAACTAGCTAACAAAGGGAGAGCATGCTCTTATTTCTACAAGATTGGGTGGAGTTCCCAATGAGGAGGGCGCACCAAGTGGTAGAGGAGGGCACACCAAGTGGTAGAGAATGGGCTGCCAAGTGTGGGATGAGGGCTGCCACCTCTCCCATATCAAACAAATGTCCAATCAAGATATTTGGAACTCCAAGGGCGCGCCACCTCTCAATGGAGTGGGCTGCCACCTCAAGGGTGCGCCACCTCTCCAAGAGGGGCGCACCTCCCAATGCACATGTGCTCAAAACTTGATAAAACATAAGCAATCAATCCTCAATCAAGTTTAGTTTGTTCCCTTTGACTCTCACCTTGACTTTTGTGCCTTTATTTCAACTCAAACATGTCCCCACATGTTCCTTTATTTTTGCCCTTGCTGATTTTTATTGATTTTATTTGACTTTTTTGGGTTTTTGAGAGTAAAATTAATTTTAAGTGATTAAAATCACTAATTTTACTCAAACAAGTGGGTACTTAAGTAATATGGGTGCTCTAGGTCAAAAAATGAGCATCCCCATGGCCTATTTAGTCCCCTAGTACTACTTTTTTAATGTATCTTTATTTTTTAATTAAAAATTGCCGAATTCTGACAATTTTTTTATTAAATGAAAAAATTAAAAAAGCCTAAGGGGGACTTAATACATTTCCATAAGACTCTAAAAGGATGTTTAGCATGGTAATAGATATTAGACACTAGGCTTAGATCCATTCTCAAGCCTAACCATGGGCATATACTCCAGCTCTGGAGGAATTGAGTGAAAAAACTCATAAATTATAAATTGCCTGAAAACGGCAAAATATAATTAGTAAGTAAAAAAAATACTCCAGAGTATAACTCACACTTAGGACTTAAGTTGGTTAAGACCTTTTACAAGTTCATCATGCAAACATCTCTTATTACATTTTTTTGTGGAAATGTAAAGAGAAAAGGTGGTCTTTACGACCGACTGAACTTATGAACTCTGAATTTTGAACAAATGATGTTCAAACTTTGGCGGCTCGCTGGAAGTCCATCTCAGTGTAACTTGATGGATAACAGGGTCTAAGTAAGTTTTTTTTAATTAATTAATTTTTAATTAAATTTCCCTAAGTTTGGAGGTTTAATTATTTAATTAATTAATTATTTTTGAGCAAAAATTGAAAAAATTAGGTCCTTGGACTTTTGATAGGGGTATTTGTGCTCAAAAGAAATGTAATAGCACCCCCTACATCCATGGACCAAGTTTCAGCACAGACGGACAACTTTTGCTATGGGTTTGTCCACCCGGAGTGTCAGTTAGTCAAAAACAACAATTTTAATTGCTAAAGTCCAAACATAGAAAAAATGTAATTTTGTAATAAAGAATTAGAGGATGATGTAAAGATGGATAAAGGTGAGAGAGATTTTTCCTAACCTTTCCTAACCTTTTCCAACCCTCACATCACCCCCCCACCTAGCCATTAATAAAAAACGTCACTTTGCCTAGAGGGGTGTGCCTCCCTTCTAGAAAGTCTCCAAAAAACAAAAAACAAATAATGAAAAAATTAAGGGGAGACTAAATATATCCCTTGGCACACTTTTCCTAGCCTCCCACTTTTCTTTTTTCTTGATCCCAACACTCCCTCACTCATCCACATCCTTGATCCATGTCATCTTCCCCAAGCGGTGCGTCGTCCAAGGAGAGTTACCCCCCGGCCCCCTCTTGTGGATCTCCAAGGAAAATTTGTTTTTATTATTTGGGGCCTCTTTCTTTCCCATGGGACACATCGCATAGCCTTCCACTACACTTTTTCTTGATCCCAACATCTCCCACACCCATCTACACCCTAGATCTATGATCTAAACCCTAGATGGTGTGCCCTAGCCTTGAGATCCACTCTTATGCTTAGTGGTGAACACTTGGCATTGATCCAAGAGAGGTAGGTTTTCCTCTCCAAGTATAAATAGATCTCTTTCCTCACTCCCAACTCACCATATTTTGAGCTATTGTTATGCTACTTGATTTTCCTCTCTCTCTCTCTCTCTCTTTCTCTCTCTCATTGTTCCATCATTTCCATTCTTTGGCTCTTAGAGTTTTGGAGGATGTATTTCTCCAATATCCACTTTCTTGAGTAATAATAAAGGAGAAACTTTGGAGGATTTTGGGAAGAGCTACAAGTGTTTTGGTTCTTACAACACATGAGGTAACATTGTTTTGGTTTAATATGATGGATGCATAGGTAGATCTTAGGTAAAGTATTTTATTTGAGTAGATCTTGCAAAGAGTAGTCTTGTAGATATATATATGTTGGTTAGCTAGATAAGGTGCAAGTATCTCATCTTGTTAGCTTAACCATCCATATTATCTATTGTATGCATGCCAATGTGTTAGATCTTGTAGGTTGGCTTCAAGGATATCATTTGGAATGCCTTAAGGAAAAGTCTTTCATTGAGACTCACATAAACTCCATTCCTTTCTCACTCTTGCTCTTCTTCTATATTTTTGTTCATTTCCATACATATTTCAGCTAGTTTAACTTAGCAAGATAGGTCATTTTTATCAAATATTATAATTTTTTCTTCAAAAAAAATTTTGCCCTAAAAAGGCAAAAGTTTTTTTCCACTCTTTTGGTTGTATGTAGCATTTCCAGCAAGGATACCTTGTTGGTTTTTGCAGATTCAGATCTGGTTGAGAGGCTTATGCTACCCCAAAAACGTCCACACAACACTCCAAGACCCTTCTCTTCAAGTGGGTAACATTCTCAACCTTTCTCTTCATTTTTCCTAGCTAATTTCTCATTCTTTCTTCACTTTCTAGAAACTTCTTACTTGCTCATAGCTTGAGAGGAGGATTGGTACGGCCTACCTTCCACATGTGAGTTTGGGCTTAGATCTACTTTCATTTCTTCATCTCAAGGTCACTCTCCTAAGCTAGGATGTGGGGTTAGCGAGCTTCTTCTCTTGCTTGCTTGCCTTGCTTGCTTCTTCTCTTGCTTATTTCTTCTTCCTCTTTCTTCTCTCCTTTTCTCTTTCAAGCATTCTCTAAGTCTAATAATTGCCTACCTATTGGGAGAGGAATAACCCAAAGGTAAAGTTAGGGTTTAATATATGTTATTGATTTAAGGGCTTAGTGTTTTGATATATTCTAGATCTAGATCTCACACATAATCAATCTCTAGCTTAAGCCTATTGGGCATAATCAACTTAGCTAGATCTATTTGCATGCTTAAAGCTTTTCAAAGTTTATTCTTTCTCTTAGATGCTTAGATCTATAATACTTAAATGCTTCAATAAGTGAATGGTGCTTCTTTTCTTTCATACTTAATCTCTAAGGCCATTTGCCACATGTTTGAAGTAATCTCTTTGATAAGTTGATAAGTAGGCAGACACTTAAATATTTTTCTTTCTCACACTTAATGCTCATATCTAAACGCTCTTTAACATAAGATAAGTGTGATTGTCTTTCTTTTCTTGATTGGCAAGTTGTTCTTGCCCTTGTAATTGTCTTCTTAATTTTGCAAGCTATCTAATTGTTCAATCAAGTGACTTTCTCTCACATAGCATATATGTGTTAATGCTTTTCATTTCATAAGATTAAGAAACACATTTTAAGCTGAAGTAAGTTTCGGCCATAGCACTAAATCATATTTTAAAAGTGTCATAAAATCTTTAAAACACTCTAAAACACTCCTAAAATTCTACCTAATTCATATATTAACTAAATAGACTCTTTAGGGTACCTTAGACCACCATCTTCACCATCTAAAATGGGAATTGAGGGGAAACGGAAGGTGATTAGGCCGAGGACGGTCTCGTGGCGTGGAGCGTCCTTTCTATGAGAACTCAATCTTTCGGGATGACCTGGGAAGCTAGGGTAGGCCTTGTTGCCATACTTCTTGAGCATCCAGTAGTCATTTGGCAATAGGGGGAGGAGTCTTTGGTGAAAGCTTAATAAAAGTAACTAAAATTTAATAATTTTAAGGAAGCTTAATAATTCAACCTTGGACTCAATCTAATAAATACTTTGAAGGTTTAATAAATAAGAGTGGTTCTTCTTCATCTTTATAATACTTGTGCTTAAAACTCATAAGTCTTCTTGGTTGATGTATTGATGATGATCTCGCAAATTTAATGTGATGCTTTGATCTCCTTGTACCCTGCACACAAAATAATTAAAGTGGTTAGCTTGTTAGTTCTATTCTAGCATTCTTTAATTGTAATTGTACTTAATTGTTGATTCAATTTTTCTTTTGTAAGTAATATTGTAATCATACTTGTAAAGAAATCCCCTTTATCTTTAGTTGACCCCTTGTCCAATCTTAGGCACTAGTCTTAGTTGCCCTAGGAAAAAGTCTTGCTTAACATACTAACCCTTGCATATTGCATTGCTACTTGTGCAACTTAGGATTAGAATCCCCCAAGCCTTAACAAATTAAAACTAACTCCTAGAACTTAACTCTAAAACTAATCTAGAAACTAGCTTCTCTAGGAGTGAGCCTAGATGGAAGAGGTTCCGGTCAAAGTGACAGCGTGGGCTGTGAACCTAGGCATTGTGCCTCCAAGGACACACTAAGTGAGGCGGACTTAGCTCATGTTTGCCACTGTGTATAAGGATGGCAACAGGAGGGAAGGCACTAAGAAAGACGGGGAACCTTGTTCGATGATCTATTCCTAGAGAGAGCAATGAACAAGAGAGTGGGGGAGAAAATCTCTTGTGGACAAAGGTAGAAGAGCCCATAGCTTTTGAGAAGGAATTCGAGCTAGCAAAGAGAGGTGGTTGAAAGAAAAGGAGAGAAAGAATAACACTTGGAGCCTTAGAAGAAGGGAAAAAAATGATTCCAGATAGAGAGCGTTGGGTAGAATTGTCAAAGAAAAGGCCTATGAGTAGGTAGATAAGATGAGAAATGTTATTAATGTTTAACAACTTAGAAGAAGGGAAAAAAATGATTCCAGAAAGAGAGCGTTGGGTAGAATTGTCAAAGAAAAGGCCTATGAGTAGGTAGATAAGATGAGAAAATGTTATTAATGTCTAACAAATGATCATAAAAATAAGTCAAGACTAAAAGAGCACATTAGTGTAGATACAAAATGGGAGTGATAAAGCAACTTCTAGGTCAATACTGAAATCTTAAAAGATAAAGAACTAAGAATCTAGCTAAAAGATAAATATCTAGTTAAGAGATGATATAAAATAAGGTGCAAGTAGACAAAAGTCTCAAAGTTGAACATAGGAGAAAATGTTAAGGCATGCTAGAACTAGAGCTAGTTTCCAAGGACGAGTGAGGGGAGTACAATCTAGGTTCCTCATTAGAATCATCAATAACCATGAAGGGGCCATTGCACCAACAAAGGATATCCTTTGAGTGGTCGGGGTTAGGAAGGCTTGTTGTATGATCCAAAGGGAGGCACAAGAGTGAAAAAACCTAACTCTTCTAACCAATGTTGTCAAACTTGGACTCTTTTAAGACTCGGTTTGCTTGTGACTCGACAAGACTCGGTGACTCTTATCAAAATTGACAAAAAGAACCTGGGCCAGATTTCCAGTCTGAGACCTGTTATCCAGGATATCTAGGGATAACTAGGAGATCATGTCTCGAGGCCCACATGATCCTAGACATGGAGTACGAGAGCGGATCGACTTGAGCTTGGCCCTTGAGGGCCCATCTTCTTTCTTCTCATCCAGATTTGTCCTGTCAGCAGTACCAGCCTCCATCACTACCTGCCTGGGCTTGCATCAGAGAGGGCTCATGCTCCATGAGGTAATTGGTCCGAGGTATCATGGTATGTGTCATATTTGATCGTTATAACCTTCTTATGTATGCATTAGGTTCCTTTCATTTCGGATGACTGCTTGGATCTTACACTAATCCACTTGACCATTGTTGGGGTGATTTATGGGGCAACTTAGCAAGCCGGTATTCATGGGTTTTGGTTAGCCACCAAGTGGGGTTTGCAGAGCCATCGTCCGCTCCCACCATCATATCACTTTTTCATCTTATACCCCGCTCATCCATCCCATTCCCCTAGTCTAGCCATTAGGATGACCTTCCAGGGTACATTTTGTCTTGTGGGAAGAAGGGGATAAAGGCCCAGGGGGTAAAAGCAGCTGGTAAAAGATAAAATCCATAGGAAATGAAAACCTAGAGATGCTTCGCCCAGGGGATCCCCGAGAAGGTAATAAAAAGCCTCTTGATAAGAAACTAAGGGACCCTAAGAAAAATGAT
>ML820153.1:7574-31878 GCA_009831015.1 Picea engelmannii
CATGATTTTGACTATTTTGAGCTATAAGTCAATGAAATTCACTGAAGAGGTCATTTTGGGCACATTACTTGGAGGAACCTCTCAGTGTAATAGCTCATTGGAATCGGGAGGAGCAACACTACATGATGGGATGGCTAGAAGTGTCTTTCAGTGGCTTGGGGAGCCACAAGGAGAGATAAGGATCTTTTCAGAGGTAAAAAGGTTAATTAATTAATTAAATATTAAAAAAATGAAAGTCACTTTGGAGGGACAAGGTGAGCCAAAAGTATAAAAGAAAGGCAAGGGCCTCTTCTCATTCATTCATGTATGTTTATCAGTTTGATATCTGGCTTTAGCTAGTGAGCCCATCTCTTGGGGGTTTTGAGGGTTTTGACTTAATAAACCCTAGAGGACGATTCGGTGGTGAAAGATTCCACCTAGCTTGTCCCAAGCTTGGTCTCGGAGATGAAATACTCTCCCACACCATTCTAGTCAGATCTACATCGGTGCAGGAGGTTCTACACAGCCACAGGCACAGGAAGAGGAGGAGGGCGCACCATTGGGGGTTTCCAGCAAGGGGGGCGCACCATCTTTGGAGATAGATTCGATGTAGGAGATTGGCAGGGCTGTTGAGGATTCTATCACTTGGGTTTTCATTACAGAGCCTTGGACATCAAATCTAGTTCTTTCTGAGATAGTTTTATGGCCCGGATTATTTCTTGAGCAATGGGGCGAATTGAAGAGAAGGAGGGTGTTTTTGAGATCCATATCTAGTCCGTTTGGGGGGGTTACACTTCAGATCTGATCATGAGACTTCACCTAGTGACTTGCATTGTCCCGATCTATATTTTTGGAGAGTTTCAGAGCATTTAGAGGCCTCCTTCAGCAGGGCCGAGTTATCTAGGGCTTCAGTCATCCAGTGGGGCACACCATTCAGAGGGGGATTTCAGATCTACAGAGATTGAGAGGGATCTTGGAGATTTGGGCACCTGGGTTTTTCTTACCATCACCCGATCTATCAGTTGGCATATTTCTTAGGGTGATTGGACACTTTTGGCAGCAGGGTCGAGTTATTAAGGGTTTTAGCCTTCTATTGGAGTGTGGCATTCTTCAGCTGGAGAGTTTGGCATTCAGATCTGCTTGTATTGATCTTCATTTCTTATTCAGACTTTGGAGGCATATTTTGTATTAGCAGGAGCATTTTCTAGAAGCTCTTATCTATTGTCTATCTTCTTGGCCATCTGTTGAGCATTCCAGATCGGCATCTTCATTGTAGCAGGTTTCTCTATTTTATGAATAACGAAGATTTGAGATGTTTTGGCTCGTCTATCTTATTGCATATGGTTGAGGTATGTTCCATGGTTATCTCTTTCTGTTATGTGTTTCATACACACATATAAACACATCTAAACAAATAGATCAACAAACTGTTTGACGAAATACCACAACCAGAAAAAAGTTTTAAAAAGACACCAAAACCGTGATGATCCTTGCATAATGGCTTGGGATCATTACACAAAATCAAAACAGAAAAGAAAATTAAAATTATTTACAAGAGGGTGGATCAGGAATCATTAGGTGAAATACCTCTTGAGAGCCTGACCATTCACCAGGAAAGTGTCTGGTTGTCCCTCCAAATTATGCAGACAAAAAGAACTAGGACCCGATTTTTCAGAAATTACAAATGGTCCCAACCACAAGTTTTGAAACTTGGTGTGTTCTCCCTTTCCCTCGTGAGCTTTGTCCCACTTGAGAACAAAATCTCCAACATCAAAATTTCTATCAGAAGATGAATTTGAATCAAACCATCTTTTTACAATTTGTTGGTGTTGGTCCAGTTTTTGTTTATCTTGTGTTCTCACCTCTTCTAGTTTTAACAAGGCATTTATCCGATTTTCTAGAGGAGGGCACTCTTCTTCTTGAACTTTATGCGACAGTTGTAGAGAAGGGAGTAAAACATGTGGGGGGAGGATGGATTTTCTTCCATATAAAAGGAAGAAGGGAGAATTACCAACATAGGCTTTTGGAGTTACCCTAGTAGCCCAGAGTGCATTATACAATGCATTATGCCAATTCTTATGGTTTTCTGAAACTGTCATTTTAATAATCTTGATTAAATTCTTATTTGTCGATTCTGCTAGGCCATTTCCTTGAGGTAGTAGCTTGCATAATATTTCAATTTAATCCCTTTTTCCAGAGGAAAAATGCTCATCTCAAGGGACGAAAAGTAAGAGGCGTTATCGAAAACCAGACATTCAGGAATGCCGAATCGAGTGATGATATGGGAGTTCATAAAATACACTACCTGATTGGTGTTGACCACTTTTAAAGGTACAGCTTCAGACCATCTTGTGAAATAGTCTGTTGTTGTCAGGATATACTTGTGTTGTTGCGAAGAGGAGGGATTGATTGGTCCTATGATGTCTAAGCTCCATTGTTGAAAAGGTGCATCTACAGTAACAGGCTGCAAAGGGAAAGCGGCATTTTCCACCCGTCCTGCAACCTTTTGGAAAATTACACATTTGCAGGACAGCGTATGGGCAAACAAGTTAGGCCAATAGTATTCATATCTTATCACTTTGTGGGCAGTAGTATATCCACCAAAGTGACCACCGACTTCACCGGCATGAAGTTCAGCCAGCACTCTTTCGGATTCATCCTTTTCTAAACAACACAGAAAAACACCATCAAAGTTATTTCGAAATAAAATATCATTCATTAAATGGAAAGATGCAGATTTAAGCCTAAGTGTTCTTCTGTTTTTAGGATCAAGATTGTGGGGAGTAGATCCATGCATTAGATAAAATCTAATGTTCTCATACCAAGAATTGGGAGTAGCTTGTGCACAGCTGATATGTTCTTCATTATGTTGATTTACAGTTGAGGTGTTTATTTGACTTTCTTGTTCTTCAACTGAATCAGCCACTAGTTTACACAAGCCCTGACCTCTAACAATTTGTGTAGGATTTATTTCAAGGTCATATTCATGTAGTGATGTCATCCAAATTTCCCTTTTCTCACCCAACTATTTTTGTACTAATAGGTTCCTCATAGCTGGGTAAGGAACAACAACTTTGGTTCTGGATTTTAGCAAGTAAGACCGAAAGTGTTTCATTGCTTTAAAAACATCATATGCATGTTTATCTACTGTTGGATAATTAATTTTTGCTCCTTTAAAATCTAAACTCATGAAGGCAATGGGTATCTCATTACTTTCAGCGTTTTTCTATGTAAGTACAGCAGCATAAGATTAGTTAGATGCAAAAGTGTACAGAGTGAAATCCTGAGAAAAATCGGGACTCATCAAAGAAGGGGATTCTATTATTGTTTTTCTAATTGAATTGAAAGCCTGACTTTCTTGTGGTCCCCAACGGTACAAAACAAATTTTTTAATTAAATTTTGTAATGGTCTGACCATTTCTGAGAAACTCGGGATCAATAATCATTTCATCTTTAGATACTATGAACCCAAGTAGTTTACCTTTCTCTACTGCAAATACCGATTTCTTAGGGTTGAGAGATATGTCGAACTTGCGGCATCATTCTAGGACAGGCCTAAGGTGAGACAAGTGATATTTCTTGTTTTTAGAAAAGACAGTGACATCATCAAGATAGACCACAACTGATTGGTTAATGAGGCCACGGAAAGCAATATCCATTGCTCTTTGGAAAGTGGCATCGGTGTTTATCATTCCAAAAGGCATTTTCTTATAGGCGTAAGTGCCCCATGGGGTACGAAAGGTGGTTTTAAGCTGGTCCGAAGGAGACATAAGGACCTGGTTTTAACCCAAAAAAACATCTAGTAAATATAGTCTTTCGAAACTAGAGACATGTTGTAGAATTTGTTCCATTGGAGGAACAGGGTAGTTGTCTTTATCAGACGCTCGGTTTAAGTTCTGAAAGTCGATACAGAGTCAAATTTCACCATTTTTCTTCCTTGTAGGGACTAAATTAGTCTCTCATTGAGTGTGCCTAACTGAGAAAATTATATTTGCAGTTAGTAATTTGTTTAGTTCATTTTTAACAATAGGTTCCAATTTAGGATGCATCTTCCTCATTTTTTGTTGAAAAGGCTGAGTCTGGGGTTTCATAGGGATTATATGTTGTATGATGTTTGGATCGAAAGTTTTAAGGTCATCATACGTCCAGGCGAATACATCTTTAAATTATTTAAATAATTTTATAAAGGTGGATCTTTCTTTCTCAGAACATCCCTTTCCCAGATTAATATTTTGAGGATTATCTCTTGTTCCTAAATTAACAGTTTCATAGATCAAAGAGGAACTGTTAGTTTTGCAGTTGACTACCCCTCTAAACTTATCATGCAAATCATAAATTTTCTCTAATCTCACAATAGATCTGGGGATAGATTTTACCAGCTCGGATGTTGATTCAGGAGATCGCGGATCAGATATTATCGTGAAGTTTCGGAGATTCTCATCATGAGTTCCTTCATCAATGACTGCATCTTGGAAGGTGTCTTCCATATGCAAAAAGTTGATGATTTGTTGGTCATCATCGAATACTCTCCAATTCATGATGTTATCCGAAATAGACGGCCTGAACAACAATTTGATTGAAAACACATTAGGGGAAAGACCTTCAATGAGCAACAATTTAGAAGCAACATTGGCTAGTAGATCAGCTTCTGAATTACTCATTCTAGGAATAGAATATATATTAAATGATGAAAATTTATGCATTAAACGCCATACCTCGTTTTGGTATCTTTTCAGATGTGGTGATAAACAATGTATGGCGTTTCTTACCTGCTTGACCATGATTTATGAATCATCGAATACTATCAAATTTTGCACGTCCATATCCAATGCTTTCCTAAGTCCTTGCAGAAGCGCTTCATACTTGGTTGTGTTGTTAGTGCATTCAATCTCTAATCGAAAAGCAATAAAAATTGTATTACCTATAGGATCAATGAGTACACAGCTAGCACCTACTCCTTCTTGGAATTTAGATCCATCGAAATATAAGGACCATATTTGCGTGTCATCAGCAGTACTTGGCATATTCAGAAAATTTGGTGTTTGAGTATAGGTTGTAACTTCATATTGTTTCCCTGGATCAGTGATAGAAGAGATTTCGGTCATGAAATTACCAAAAAAGGTATTCATTCCCTGCGTCTCATACGAATGTGTGGATGTAACAAACAATTCATTTGTATCGTTCAGATCGGTTATAGTATGCTTAAGATAATGTTCTCGGTTTGTCCTGATTTTATTGGGTTGTCCATTTTCAGAAAACCACAAGTGGGACCAATATGTAGCAAAATAACCGTGCAGCTATTCTGACCAATCTCTGCTTAAAAATAGGCCATAAAATTCATGAATATCAACGACAATAATATCAATTATCTGATTAACATTAGGATTGGATGATAATCTAATCATCACACTCTTAATCTCATCGATTACTTTAACATTTGTTCGATCTAGTTGAATAATTTGAAGATCAGAAGGTTGTACTTCTGCATTAATTTTTTGACATACAGATAGAGGCATCACGTTTGATGATGCACCGGAGTCAACCATGCAATTATGTACATTCCTATTAAAAATTTCAAAGGTTAATAAAAAGGGTGGGACATTTTTCCTTGTGGAAACAACGGAATTCTGTTGATTTTTCATTGTTGTCCCTAAAACAGTTTTATTTACATTTGCTACGGTTTTTTCTGATAAGTCCCTTTTGTATTGAGGTTCAGATGTATTTTTAGTTGGGACATTTTTATCTATGTTTGAATCAATTTCCATTGATTTTTTGTTGTTAACATCACTCTTTTCACTGTTTTCAACGATGTTTTGAAGCATTTCCTGCAAAATAAGAGGAAATTTCAGCAGTTCAAAAACTGAAATATTTTCCCTTAGTTTTTTTAGATCTTCAATTAAATCATATTCTAAAAATGGGGCAGCTAAGTTTTGTCTGGTTTCAGTTTTCTTTGTTTGTTTAGGAAACACATTTTTGCTTGTTTCCGCAGCAGGCTTGGTCTGTGCTTTACTCCTAGTGTTGTAAGGGTGGACAGTTTCGAAATTTGCTTGAAAGATATTGTCCGACGGGTGCCCAAAAAAAGGAGGGGATGACTCCTCCTCTTATGGTACCTCTTCCTCAGTTGTATCATCAGAATTTTCAGGAGAAATAGAGACAGAATTATCATGTGCTTCTAAGATGGTTTGCAAAGCATACTGTAAACTTTCGAAATTTAGACCTTCTGTGGTCAGGTTTGGCCAGTTTGGAGGGAAAGGCTTTCTAAAAGGAGGTTTAAAACTTCCTTTACTTGTGGATGCCTCATCGACTGATATCGTCAAGTCGACGACATGATTAGACAGTTTCTGGAAAGCTTTTTGCAAGCTTTCTAAGTTTAAATTTTCTTGTTGATTTTCCGTTTGAGGAGGCCTAGTGAGAATTTCTATTTTCTTCTTAGAAGATGAAGTTGCTTCAGTTTCATTACTAAGATTATCTTTTAAGCTAATAATATCTTTCTCAATTTGGCTTGCCTCCTCAAAGGCTTCTAACAAAGTGTTCTTCTTGGACCTTTTGACCCATATTGTTATGTTATTGTGCATGGATTTAGCATAATATGCAACAATTAAACTTTTTGTGGGCATCGAATCTGCAGGGATTTTGTTTTTTAATGTAAGAAATATTTGGTTAAAGTCTTTCACTTTTTCTTTAAGGTTCATTTTTAAACTAGATAGTTCCATAACCAAGACTTCCGGAGATTTATCATCTCCAAATTTTTCCAAAAAACAAGTTTCGAACATGTCCCAATAGATGATGGTCTGGGGCTATTGAGCGAAATACCATGTGGAGGCATTTCCCTCAAAAGTATAAGGAAATAATCTGCATAATACATCCTCGTGTTCAATGCTCCAGAGTATAATGGATAACATAAATTTCTTGATGTGATCCTCAGTTGATTGCTTTGAATCTGGATCGAATTTGGGCAGCCATTTCTCTAGATGTTTAGGTAATGGGTGTTGGGGTCCAGGTACAGCCACGGCATCTTGATCGAGCCAGGGTCTGGTAGGATTATTTTGGTTTTCCATGGGAGTTGGTGGTGTCGAAGGCTGAGATGGTTCAGATGAAGAACTTCCTTCGTTATAAGACTCTCCCCCTGAAGAATATGGAGAAAAACCAAGTGGGGATGGTGGGATACTAGATCCTCTAGCTCCCAGGATAAACATTTCAGCGGGATTAGTAGTGTTTCCATCTAAAGGGTTTTAAGGCAGACCAGTGCCTTGAATTTTTTCTTGGATATCCGTGAAATCAAGGGGTTGATTAAGTGGCCTACCAGGTTGTCGGATACAGGATAAGGCACTATGAGTTATTATTAGTGATCAGCGGACAATTTCTTGGAAGTCAATCCCTTGAGGAACTAGTGTCACCGGTTCAACGGGAATATCAGGGTTATCATTTGAGGTAGTTGTTGTTTCAAGTGAAACGTTATTGTTTGAGTGACTACGCATTACGACTGGAGTGAGAGTGTGTGGGGGAGGAGTCTTGCGACCTCCACATGCCATCAATTAAATTAAGGCCCCCCTTCTAGCGCCATTTGTTGACGGACGTATTTGACACAACGTCAACTGGAAGGTCAAATCCGGACTAGGGTTGTCTAAATAACCCAAGCCATTTGGAATGAAATGACCCGACGGGTTTAATGGCTTCATTGGCCAATTAAAGTCCTAAAAATAATAAAGAAAAGAAACTAATCTATAAAGCTATGATACTGATAATATAATAATTACAAAATTCCAAATGGAGACGTGAATATGTGCATATGATTATAAACAATTTAAGTACAGTGTACAATATTTACTTAACATCTTGTGAAACGAATGTTTTTTTTGAAATTGTTTATGAAAGAGATAAAGAAATCACATACATTTTTATGTTTTCTTTTGAATGTCTAAAGATCTAAAACTAACAAATGTTAATCAAATATAATTGAAATAAGAATACGTAAACAGTCAAAAGCTAATTCATGTTGTTCTTATTTCATTAACAAGATATTTTAAATAAATAACATGTGAACTAACCTGTAAATAATCGACTAAAATGAATTTATCCTCCTATGCAAATTCCAGACTCTTGATTGTCCAGCCTACGAGGGAAACCTGTAAAAGAACAGTGCTAATGCTCTTAGAATAAACTCAAATATGCATTGGAGCGAGTATATAACATCAGAATGATAAATATACAGATCTAGTGATCTTATAATAATGAACACTTATAAAAAGAGGAAGCTTTTCCTTTTAATAATAATGATTCTGATTAGATTCATTCGTAAGCATAGGGGAAGCTTTTCCTTTTAATTCACCCACTACCTGTTCCAACGATTTCCTAGACGAAAACATACATGGTAATTCCTTAACCATGGGGGTTTCCAAAGCAATAGACAAAGATTCATTAAATTCACAGCCATCGGGTGAATTGAAACACTGACTTTCATGCTCTGGATTGTCCAAATTGGGGTTTACATTTAAAGGCAAGTTGATTGTATTGTCGACCTAAGAAAAACCATTTTGTCTCAAGAAACTCTCCCAATTGTCCCCAATTTGTGATAGATGTGATAGCAACGAGATTTTAATGAGTTCGTGATGAGAAAGACTCAACAGAGAGTTCATGCTCTATCACTTATAGTGTTTTGACATTTTATAAAGGCTCATTAACAAGTAGAACGACATGTTCAGATCAAACCCTTTGAATAACATGAGCAGACGGATGTGGTATAAAAATACCAAACCATATCGGCCTTCACATGTGATAAATTGTGTCAAAATTAAAACAAGGTTGTGCCATCTAGGTTTCAGAAAAGCAATGGGAATACCTTTAGGGAAGCATGTGGATTTGCGGGAGACCATGAACAAGTGCCATGGAACATCCTCCATTTTTGGCATTCTTAAACCACTTTTCTCCTTCCAACGGGAGTCCTATCGCCCAGGCTATGAAATCTTTTGTTACTTCCAATTTCACATCCCCAACCTTGGCCCTAAAACCATCAAATGTTTGTGCAAAGGCCTACGCGACAGCAAGGTTGTAGCCTTCGAATTTCCTGAGGAATACATCCCAACCGTGAGCCTTCAGGTCATCTATGGAGTCATCGTGGGAAAGAAGGGCTTGGAAACCATTCATCTCAATTCGAACCACAGGGGCCATGGCCACTATGCAATAGACACAAAATATATCATGGGTGGTAGGTTTCAGCTTCCAACAAACGAGTAGCAGAGAGATATCTTTGCAAACTAAAATGGCCTAAAAACTAGGAAGTTTGGAGACTGCCATGCTGCGATTACTTAAGTTTAGAGATACAGGGAACCGAAGGGCACGCAAATCTAAGAGCCATTTCCCATATTATTATCTAACCATTGATTACCATTGAATGCCAATTCGAACAATGAATGGTTTCATTAATGCGCAGGACAACAGGGTGAGGTGTAGTCGTGGGTACAGCAGACCAGTACCAAGCGACATGAAGGTTGATGTGATTGTTGAGAATATGAGACCCATATTGAATGTTAACCCAATGTTTTGTGCATTCATACAGTTCAAAAATTACAACCAAATGATCAACCAAGGAACCAATTAAGTCATGGTATCCATAAAACATAAAGATTGTGGTGGCAATTAAATCAATGAATTCATAAAACTTGAAGCTTAGTGATATATGAGTGATTTCAAAGTGAAAATTGTTTAGGTAGAAGATATAACGACAAAGCCCAAACCAAGTTTTATTTAAATTCATGCTTATTGTCATGAATTTTAAAACAAAACAAGCGAAAATTCAAACGAAAAACTCAATAAGACAAGTTTAACCCAATCATCGCCTCGAAGTCCAAAAACATGAATGTTCATAAATTTAAGGAGGTGGCAGCTACAAAAAGGTGTAATCCCTTTGTGGTGATTTTAATTGTGATAAAAATCGACAGAATTGGTGGCTACCAACAGAAGGCCCTCCTCTTAGTGACTCAATGTATTATCTTAATTTAGTTAATAATTAATCTCTCGAATCTGCTATCATCGAAAATAATAAAAACAAAACTAATCCTTACTCATTTTTTTGGATCCACTTGTTATAAAAGAAAAATGAAATGAGAAGAAATGGACCTGCCTATTTGGGGAGGAAGCTATGGTTCGAGGGGTAAGATGTTAGGCCTAGAAATTGCATTGTAATGAGCTTCATGTCCTCTAACATTTCATTCTTAGGGATTCAGACATTCTTCCAGCTAGAATATGTTCTTCTTGCATCATGTTCATTTCTTGTCTTTTTTTAATACAATGGGATTTCCGCAATGCACTGATACTCACAAAATTCAGCCTTGATTACAGTAAGGATCTTGTTGTCAATTACCTGTTTTTTGTATGTTGTTTTTGAATATTTGTTTTAGGTTTGAAATATCATTTTGAGCTTGAAAATACTCAACACATGAGTAAACAAATTGTTCACTTATGTTTTGTGTTTCTCTCGCTATTCCTCCTATATCCAATTGTTATTTTTTCTAGTTTTCAGAATGAATGTCCCTGACTACATGAAGTATTATTGATCATTTGAGATTGAATTGATGAGTTGTATCATGTCCTCAACCCATCCAACTACCTTGATCCACTTATCAACCAAACCAAATCATTTCAATAATTGAGATGTGCTAGGCATGCTTCTCTTTGTAGTCAAGAGCATCTTATAGCGCTAATAGAGAGTAATGTATTAATGCAGGTGTATAAATTGGTCATGATGACATGGGGCCCTTCACAACATCATCCCTATCGCCTACCTCATACATATCCTTTGTCCTTGTCTTTTCCAATCCTTGTAGGCCTAAGACAATATACAATTGTTTTCGTGTGGATCCAATTTGAATCACACCTCCCCTTGGGAGGATTTTGGTCCCCAAAAGATTCCAAGGATAGGTGAGGGAGATTTCTTGCAATCCAATTCCTCTCATACCCTTTTTATTTCCTTGGATTCTACCCGTTGAGGCCAATTTACCATATTTCTTGCCATCCTCTATGATTTACTTGTTCTTTTTGCTGCAAAATTATGTCTTCCTTTAATTCTTCAAGACCATGCAGTGCAAAGTCTTTGACACTGGGCAGAACCCGATGGTCCTCTTCTCCATCCAGCATGGAGGGTTCCAAAAACATTAGATACTCTATTGGGGACCTGTAATCATAGGTAACTCGATTCTTCAACTGTTCATTTGGTGTTGCTCCTGTGATGAAGGCATCTGGCTCGGTTGTTTTCCATTTCCCCCCTCCATCTATTTCGCCTGATCCTCCATCACCCTGCTACATACTTCATCCACCATTGCGCCCTTTAGTCCCTCACGCTTCATTCCTTCACCCCTTTGCCAATATTATCCGTGCATGAATAAACAAACTTAGGTTAAAGGGAAAATCAAATAATGTTAGTAATAATTTTAGTGTAGTTAGAATAGGTTAGACTAATTAATAATAAAAAAATTATTAATTAATTAATTAATAATTAAGTTAGCTTGTTAGTAATTAATTAATTGTTAACTAATTAAATGAGTAATTAAGTTAGTAGTTAAGTTAGTTAGAATTAAATGTTAACATTAATCATAAAATAAAAATATAACAAAATTATAACACATATAAAAACATACACTAAAACAAAATATATATTCAAACATTAAAAATAAAACAATATAATATATATATAACATCAAATAAAAAAAACAAAACATATTTTAAATAAAACTAATAAACAAAAAGTAAAAACAAAAAATTAAAAACAAAACTAAAAATTAAAACATTTATCCTAAGTTCCTACCCACACTCCCCCATGCATATCGGACACCCCCCCTCACGTCCCATCAGCTCATGGGGTCCAATAAGTTGTTTCCTAAAAAAAACCCTGCAGACACTTGGCAGCTCCACAATCCAGCAGATCCCCCCCAAAAAAAACCACTTACCACCTCAGGGGGGTCTGAAATACCACCTTTCCCCAACAAAAACCACTTTTGCAATGTTTTTTACCAGTCTTTTTCCGAAGGCGTTTCTGGGCAAACGGAGATGAATTTTAAAAAACCGAAAGACATTTTTGTTCAAAACGGGTTGAAGAACAAAAACATCTCCCAGTGTTTTCACAGGTTCCATGAGCAGGGAGAATTGAAGCCATCTTCGATCCCTATTTTTCCATAATTCCTATTTTTCCTGTTATAGTCTCGATTTTACGGGAGATGTTTCGGTGATCTGGAGGCGAATTTGGAGAAACCAAAGGGTTTTTTTATCCAACACATGCTTATATAAAATAACCTCCTTCATTTGTTCCCCAGGTGTCAGCATTGAAGAGAAACAAATGTCTATATGGACCCCTTTTTTGCAGAAATTTGGCCCATCTTTCATGGCGAACAGTTCAGTATTTTTAGGGATTTTTATTCCTATTTTTGGCCTAGGTGGTTGAATTCGACCTCCTGAGCCTGAGGAGAGTCTTTTTTATATATTTTAATGAATCAAATGTGCAGGAGGGGGTCAGGGACCATGATTTGATTTGTATCAAAGCTCACAGAGATTCCTGTATTTTTCATCAATTCAATAATACAGTCGCAGCAGTTACAGGATTCTTGTGTCAAATCCATTGGTGAAGTTTTTCTCATTGTGATTTTGTTTTCCTCTGTTTTCATATATTTTTCTCTTCTCTATTGTTGTAAAGATATTTAAGATCAGGATTTGTGTAAAAACACCATGTTCCTAGTTTAAAACAATGTTAATGTTTTCCACTGAAAGTTAAACGCAGAATTCTTCACTGCTCTGTCTTTAATTCAACTTCTTAACATTTTCCCCCACTTCCATACCTCAAACTTATGAAGAATCCATTGATTTTCCTACCTTTCCCTGTAAGGCTGTCTGTAGGATTTGTTTTTGATTAAATCTCAGATTGTGACTCCATTTCCCATGGTTCCTCTTCTCTGCACCTACCCAACTCAAAAACATATTATATTCTGCATAACTAGCCTAATATCTTATTTCGAACAAATCTAAATCAGGTAGAGAGATCCCTCTCTGAGTCTTGGAGGGATATATCCAAGACTCGAAGTGGTTTTGATGTTGCCTATGTGACTGCCTCCATAGCCTTGGGAAAATTACAAAGTGATAACATACTCCACATTCACCACTAAGATAATCTAGATATAAGGAGGAAGTCTAAACTAGAAAGCATTATCGTTTACCTACTGAATGATCTCAAAATATCTATTTCTAAGTGGCTTGAGTTTCTTTATTACTCCTTGCAATCATTCTTTATGGAGGTAAATCCACACCTTATATCCAACATGAAACTTATGATATTCTTTGTGCTTGTCATGTTTGGCCTTATATTGTTGCTAGCTTCTGTCAAAATTATCATGTACTTTTAGTTGTATCTGCTTGATCTTATCCACAAATGTGCTTTCCTTCTTCTCAACTCCTTCAATATTTGATTCATCCTTCTATTATCCATACACAATGTCAAATAGTGAGGGAGGTAAATAGCCAAAACAAGTCTCAAAAGGTGTTTGTTTGTTGGAATAATGAATTGCTCAAGTGTATGAATGTTGGATGCACACCAACTACTCATCTCAAGTCCTTGGATGATTTCTATTGTACCCTCAATAGTTGTTCCAACGTCTGGTTAACAACTTCCATTTGCATGTAATTATGGGATGAAATGTAGAGAAATACCTCAAATCAGTATCCATTCTCTCCCAAAGTGTTGTCTAGAACCTATCCAAAAACATGTTATCTCAATTTAATATGATGGAGCTTGGAAATCCAAAATTTACCCAAACATGACTAAAAAATAACTCAACTGCTTCTCATCTAGATATTGTCTTCTTACATGGAATGATCACACACATCATGTTGAAGTGGTCTACCAAGAAATAATCATGGCCTCTCCTAGACATAGGAAACCCTCCAAAAAAGTCCATGGAGATGCTTTCCCAATGCCTACTTGGTATTGGCAATGGCATATAGAGGCCAAGCTTTATGTTGCTTGGCTTGCTTGTGCTGCAAAGAACACAACCTCTAAAAACTTCCACCAGCTTCTCTTGCATCTTTGGCTAGTACACATACCTCTACAATTTTTCCACTATCGTCGTTACCTCAAAATGTCCAAGGATCTTGCAAGTGTGATCTTCCCTCATTAAATGAATTCTTCTTACCTATGGTATGCACAATTCTTCATACTTGTACAACAACCCATCTTGGAGGTGATATTCATTTCCTTCCATGGTAATGATTTGTCTCTTCTCTAGATACTTGTACACTTTTCTAAAATCTTCATATCCCTCATAGTCTTCCCTCAGCAATTCATGAGTGAAGGGATTAAGCTACATGATCACTCCACCAGTTGAAATATTCTTCAATTGGGGTTGTGAAATCATATCGAATATCTTGTTTGTAGCTCCTTTCTTGTACCTAATCAGTAGGTGGAATTATTGCAAGAATCTCAACCACTTGTAATGTCTCACTTGTTACATCTTGCTTTAAATTTGTAGGTAATGTAGGGGTTGGTGATTGATGTGTATGATGGTCTATTTCCCTACGAGATAGTGTTTCCACTTCTTCATCACTTGCACAATCGCATAGAGCTCTTTATCATACAAATCTAGATGAAAACATACCAATATTCCTCCTTGAATAAGCACTATCCCTAATTCATATCCACTAGCATTAGTCTCCAATTCAAATAGTCAATGTAAATCGGGCATGGCAAAGACCAAAAAATTGGTTATATTCCTCTTTAGGTCTTTGAATAATCGATGTTGTGGCTTACCCCAATGAAATGTATTCCCCTTGGCATTCATGGTGTGAAATTGTGTTGCTACTATGGAAAAGTTGGCAATGAACTTCCTCAAATATTGAGTTTCTCCCATAAAACGCCTGACCTTTGTCAAGCTGGTAGGAACAGGTCATTGACTTGTTGAATTTTTCCTAAAACTAGTTAGGGTTAGATTTACCATAGCAATTTAACTACTTTTTCCTACTCTTTTTTCCATATACTATACTACATCATCATCATCGAACCATAGGCACCTACATGTGCCACCCCCGAGCACAACACACAAAGATCTATCCTGGGAAACCCTATTGGGGAAGAAAACCTATAATAACTTCTTCAATATAGATTCATCAACCAAGTACAGTGTCAGTATAATTCTCTCTAGGAGAGAAATATCCCAGATAACCCTTCTACTCAAAGGGAAACCCTACTACTAGACTTGCGCCTTGTCACCAAAATATACACGAAGTATTATACCAAGACATACACCAAGGCACAATCCAAACCCTAGCGCATTACCTAGAAAGGTAGTGCATGAGAAAGAGACCAACCAAGACCAAGAGATGTGCCTTATCCTTCCTCATGTAGTTGCAGCTGCAACTACAGCTCTCCGCCAAACTTGCACTATAGCTTAGTGAGTTGTGATCACCAAATGAGTAAGGAATCACCTTATTTATACTTATTTTGTCAGTGAACTTTTCCCACAGGGTCAACCTGTCTTTTCTGGAAAATATAATTTACTTTGACTTTTTCTGACAGGGCCAACTTCTCATATTTTAAGTACAAAATATAATAATAATTATTTTCTTGATCCGACATTACAAATATACTTTAGCATTATTCTTTTAGGGTTTTGAATTGATTAAATACAATAAAAATATCTTCCACAGCTACATAATACTTCAACACTCCCTCTTAGCAAGGAAGGCATTCTTTTGGTATGATCTTCAATACTATTTCTATATGCATTTCTAATATGGACCATTTACTTGTTGACTTTCCATGAATATATACATCACTAGAAGTTATGTAACATCAACACTCCCTCTTAGCTAGGGAGGTATTATCCATGTTGCTCTTCATCTAGTAGTCTCATTCACATCCATCCATTACACATGGCATGTACAAGACTACCAGCAATCACATGGTCTTGCAGACTAGTCTACATGTAGCATCACCATAGCCACACAGGTTATCTCATGATCAAAGAGATCATGTCACAAATATCACCATCATAGCCAAACAGGATCTGTCATAGTCACACACAGACTATCTGATGGTCATGTCACAGTCATGCATCTAGGGCTTCATCAATGCATTTAGAATCTTTCTATTGGGCACAGCCTCATCGTCCTCTCGAACCTTATGGGTCTTGGCATCCTTTCGGACCTTATGTCATTACGGGACTTCATCTAGCTCACACAGAACTAGGACACTATCACATATGTCCAGCTCACACAAAATTTGGACAACTAGCCCTTAAGCTATCCCTTCTAGTTGGCACACCAGGTATCTAGTCCACAGTGACCATGCATCTAACCGCAAGTATTAAGCGATATAGTGTGCACACACTACCCATCTATCCCAGGGATAGGAAACACCTCCAACCACATTCATGGTTGTTTCTCCAGCTTGAAAATCTAGGAAACTGCCACCCCCATATTAGAATATGTTGGATTGTGCTCGTTTTACCATAGACAATATCACTATTGTCACCCAAGCATAGGTCGAAGCCACCCTCCGAGCACCTTAACCTTGATAGAGAATCATTCTGGAAGCAAACCCTAGGCTAGATAGCCAAACAAAGGGGTAGTGCACCAAACAAGAGCTTATCAAATAGTCCAAACCATAACCAAGAGATAGTCCAAGATAAAACGTAATCTGCTAGCTGCAGCAGCTGCAACGGAAGCTCTCCTCCAAACTTGCACACAAATTGGCTAACTATAGTGTGCAAAAGTGAGCTCTATAGTTCTAAGAATTCCTACCAAAATGAAGAATGGCCTCCTATATTTATACTGATTATGGATAACTGCCTGGGCCGACTTCTCATTTTGGGTGCCTATTTACTTAGTATATAATATTTCTTCTGGATGACTTCTTCTCTTGTAGGCTAATAACCTAATACCAATTATCCTCTTGAGTCGACTTGTCTTCTAGGGTTATTAGCCAACTCATTATGGTTTCTTCTTGCTTTCCGGAATATTCTATTCTCATCAGGTTTACACATGGAGGTAAATACCTCCTGCGGCTACCATAATATCAACACTCCCTCCTAGCTAGGGAGGTATTGAAGGTAATGGTGTTGATCACAAACATACCATTCACCTGGTAGCATCAACATAGTCGTATAGACTATCTCATGATTAGATCATGAGCACCATCATCACTATCAGTGTCATCATCTGCATCATCTCTCGAAACCATACTCCATATGAGTAATCAGACATGATGTTGGATAAGTCACTCACTCCATAGAGTGACACAAGAACCATTCTTCTAATCCAGACATATGTCCTATAAGAGTAAATGTCCTGGACCATTTTCCGTCTGGGAAATCTCTGTCCATTGATCATCCATCTAACTAATAATTATTTCCAACATTGTTGATAGTCTTCAAGGAAATCGGAACAATATCATTCAATAGAACACAACTGTGTCTATCCATAGTAGTACTACAATCCATTGGTACACTACCACACCAAGTAGCACACAGATACTTGACCAGTGACGTATAGTCACAATCAGTGGAACACAATCCACCATAATAGCATACATCTACTGTCATATAGTCTCCATAACAATCATTTGATATCAACCTGCACAGAAAACATTGTTATGATATAAACTGAATCATTTGGGCCATTCTTCCACTCACATCTGTGAGATCTGGAAGAGCATTTGCCCTCGAAAGGTCAAACATCAATGATGAGATATATGGACTATTCTTCTCAAGCAAGGAAGAATAATTGTCCTGATTTCTGAGCTTGGAGCATTCCCCGCCCTAGGCCATCCCTCTAGCACTAAACAAAGTGCAACCTAGAGAGAATGAGTCTGCCCTAGGGAATGCATGTCCCTGATTATTGAACCTAGACTATTCCCCACCCTGGGCCATTCCTCCGGCACTAAACAAAGTGCAACCTGGAGAGAATGAATCTTCCCTAAGGAATGATTGTCTGGATCATTTCCTAAGGAAATGATTGTCCTGCACCAACCTCCAAAACGGACCATTCTTTGAAACTGGTCACAACTGTGAGCTTTGAAAGAATGAATTTCCAGCGAGGCGGGCCAGTCTTCTTGAGTAACCCTCAAGAAGAGAGATTGTCCTAGACCATTCCCCTGTTAACCACAACGGGAAACCGTTGTCTATGGTACATCAGCAATCCATCAAACCATTTTCATTACGAAAATGACCGTTCGATCTGGACCATTTTCCAAACTGGAAAATGCATGTCTGTCATAAATCTCAAACCACTTTCCGAACTGGAAAGGAACTACTCATCCTGGACCATTTTTCGAACTGAAAAATAATTGTCCGTAAATCAATAACACACCAGTGATCCCTCCCAACCTAGGAGTCATCTCTTCCTTTTTCAATAATGAAGTCGTCTCCATGAGCTCCATCTTGAGTACGCAAACTCTTTCACCTTGGACAGAGGCTTTACCAAAATGTCTTCTTATCTACTCATTTGTGGAGATATATATATTGGAGAACCACTTCTCTTTTCTAGATTTCGTCACGAAGAATGTCATGCTTGATCTCAAATGTACTTCAGTCTTTCTGGAACACTAGTTTTCTCTGAAGGCTTCATATAGATCTGATCAATATAGTATATCATTATTGGATTCCTCTTGGTTTCCTACTAGCTCATAACATCGTGGAAAGGGTCATACTGGAACATATCCAAGTGGTACTTCTTCTGCCATTATGAGAGTTTGTCATGGATTAGCAATCCATCATTCTAATCTTATGATTAACCATTCTGATACAATATCTATGATATAGAAAGTCTTCACCACGCTTCTATTGTGCATTGGAGGTTATTCACCAAGTTGTCTTCTTCCATCATCATACAAGGGTCTCTTTCTGGTATACCTCAAAGCCTTGAGGTTGCTCTACATGTAAACTCCAACCCATGGATATCGTGAACGATATACTGGCTCATGTAGAGGTATGTCTAGTTTACTTGGAGCAAACAACCATCATAGTCTTCTCCCTCCATCTGGGAGAACTTCTAGTTCTGGATATCACAATGCTTGCATTCATAAGTCTTCCATACATTGTTCTTTATCACACTTTTTATTTCCTCTGCTTGATTGTTTTTTGGTCAATTCATATCAGGCTAGTAGTCTTTTGATTCTCAATACAATGACTGGTTGTTCTGTCTTTTCTTTATTTCTTGGAATCTTCATGTTCTTCCTCATGTTTCTCTTTATCTTCTTGGGTCCATGGAGTTTCTTATAGATTCCATTCCCTAAATATTTAACTTCTTTCTTTCATCATAGAATCACAGATGTGGATGAACAACCAGGGACACTTTTAGGTTTCTTTTCAAAGAAGGCTTCTTCTAAAGTCAAACTGAACACGTACTTCTTTGCATGGCTACTACCATGGATATATACTTCATCATCTTCAATGGATCATAGGATTATCTCCATCCTAATCCTTTCTTCATGTATGAGTGCATTTTTTTCTTTCGGAAGTATATAGTCGGCTCCCTCCATCTAACATAATCCACACTTCCGTCTGCATCCTTATTGCCTTCTTGTCTCAGAAGAAGAAGTATTTTTCATCATGCTTAATATTCTTAGTAGGTTCCTTTTCTTCGGAAACTAATGCTTCATGTGTCTCCTTCCTTTTATTTAGCTCGGGACAATGATTCTTGTAGTGACCATACTTTCGACAGTTGAAGCATTGTATTTCTGACATATCTTTCTCTTGATTTGGATTCTTCCTTGAACCAAACTTCCTTTTGTTCCTGAAATTATTGAATCTTGTTGTGAAGGCTTGATCATCGTACTTATTTTGGGGTTTCTCTTTTGCATTTATCCTTGATTCTTCTTGAGCACATCAATTCCAAATTTTTTCAAATGTGGGATACTGCTTCCTTGTGTTCATGCTTGCGGCAAATTCATCCCATGTCTTGGGAAGACCATTGAGTACTATGTTTACCAATTCCTTCTCTAAAATGATCTCTTCAATGGCTTGTAGTTTATCTCTTAACTGAGATATTCTTACAAAGTATGATGTTATGTTGTCATCATCATTCATCTTCATGTCACGGAGCTCATTCTTCAAACTCAATACTTGTCCAATGTTTCTAACTAAGAAGAGGTTTGTTAGGGCATCATACATCTTATTCGATGAGTCAAGATGGGAGATATAGGGTATCAAGTGATATTTTATAGAGTCCACTATATTACTCATGGCATTTATTTCACCGTATTTGAACTTCTCCATGACTGTAACGTTCTGTGGTTCCTTCTCTTTTCCTTCTTCAAACTCTAGTTCCACGATCTTTCCTTTCACGGTATCCAGCAATTTATTCTTGGCAAGGATGAGTTCAATCCTTGTCTTCCACACTTTGAAGTTAGAAGCTCCATCTAACTTGTTTTCTGACTTCATATAGTAATTCATGGCTTCTTTGACTTGGTCAACCCTAGATTTGACCAAAAACTCAAACTTGACGTCATGGCTTACTGAGAGTACCAAGAGGTGCGCTAGTCTAGGGTGCACTGGTCTATCCAGAAATCAGGTCAATCCCTTCACTTAAGGTGCCTCAATGAGAGGGTTAGGGTTTCTGCAACTGTACCTGTTAGTAACCCTAGCGGAAGTGATTTGGTGACTGCTCCTGCTAGAAACCCTAGCAACAATGCTTTGGTGACTGCTCATGCTAGAAACCCTAGCGGAAGTTCTTCAACCATCTTAATATCCTTATGGCTATGCTCCCTTCCAGTGGTTAGACTGAATGAAGGAGGTGTAGGCCCATAACCTGTTAGAATATGATGGATTGTGCTCGTTTTACCATAGACAATATCACTATTGTCACCCAACCATAGACCAAAGCCACCCTCCGAGCACCTTAACCTTGACAGAGAATCATTTTGGAAGCAAACCCTAGGCTAGATATCCAAACAACGGGGTAGCGTACCTTTCTCCAATGATAGAAAACCAAACAAGAGCTGATCAGATAGTCCAAACCATAACCAAAAGATATTCCAAGCCAAAACGTAATCTGCTAGTTACAACAACTGCAACGGTAGCTCTCCTCCAAACTTGTGCACAAACTGGCTAAATGCAATTCGCACAAGTGAGCTCTGTAGTTTTGAGAATGCCTGCCAGAATGAAGACTGGCCTCCTGCATTTATATTGATTCTAGCTAACTGCCTAGGCTGAATTATCATTATGGGTGTCTATTTACTTAGTATATAATATTTCTTTTGGTCGACTTCTTCTCTTGTAGGCTAATAACCTAATACCAATTATCCTCTTGAGTCAACTTGTATTCTAGGGTTATTAGCCAACTCATTAGGGTTTCTTCTTGCTTTCCGGAATATTCTATTCTCGTCAGGTTTACAAGAGGAGGTAAATACCTCCTGCAGCTACCATAATATCAACACCCCGAAGGCTTAGCATACTGCTAACCCTATGCGAGGTCATGTTGACTAGTGCCACACTCAGTAATCTGTCCATGAATGACTACATGTTGTTGCCACACTCTATAGTCTATTTCCCCAAGAATCGCATATGTGACTCATCACTCCCTCTTACGAGGGAAGTCCTTATGGACCACGCCAAGCTTGTCCCTGAAGTACTAAAATTTTACCTTCAATAAAGGCTTGGTCAACACATCTTCTATATGCTCGTTTGTGCCAATATATTGGAGCTTCAAAGCTACCTTTTGCACCATATCCTGGATATAATGGTACTTGATATCGATGTGATTAGACTTATCATGAAACATTAGGTTCTCATACAACTTTATACAACTCTCATTATCACAGAAAATACAAGTCACCTCCAACTCAAGATCAAACAACCCTGCAAGCAACTTCCAAATCCACACAGATTCAATGTTGGTTGAACATGATACTATATATTTTGCCTAGGCCATACTGAGTGCCACACTATTTTTCTTCCTGCTGAGCCACGAAATCATAGTTGACCCCACAATGAAGCAACATCATGTTGTACTCTTCTGATCTATGACACTACCATCCTAATCTGAATCAGCATAGCCTTGCAGTCTTATCTTACAATCCAAAACATATCAAATTCCAAAGTCTATTGTACCCTTTAGTTACCTTAACACGTGCTTTGTCGCAGTCAAGTGAACACATCTTGGTTCAACCATATACTAACTCAAAGTGTTCTCTGCAAAGCATATATCTGGCCTAGTGTTCGTCAAATACATCAATGAACCAATCATTTTCATGTACATGGTGACATCCACTATCTCTGAATAAGTATCACTCAATAACTTTAGGTTCTTCACTATCAGTGTGGGCATGGATTTACAATCCATCATTTCGAATCTCTTCAGGATCTCTATCGCATATTTTCCTTGGCCAAGGAAAATCTCGTTTGGTTTCTGCCACACCTCTAGACCCAAGAAATAATGCATCATACCTAGGTATTTTGTCTCTAACTTTGATGAAATCTTTCTCTTGCACTCAATGATGAGATTCTCGTCCCCTATTAGAAACAACTCATCCACATATAACATAAATAGCATTGGTCCTCTATCCTCAACCTTGTAGTAAAGGTTGGGATTTGCTTTACTCTTGGTAAAACCCAAGCTCATCATAAATTTGTCAACTCTACTGTACCATGCCCTGGGTGCTTGTTTCAATCCATACAAGACTTTCTTCAACCTACACACATGTTTATATATGTCATGTGTCTTGAAACCTTGTGGTTTCTCCACGTACACTTCTTCTTCTACTACACCATTCAGAAAGGTTGTCTTCGCGTCCTTCTGGTGTACCTTCCATTTCATTACTACAGTTATCGCAAGTATAGCTCTAATCGAAGTGTATATTTCCACAGGAGAAAATGTCTCCTCATAATCTATTCCTTCTTTCTGGGAGAACCCACGAGCCATGAATCTTTCCTTGTACTTCTCGATCCTGCGATTTGTTGAGTGTTTTGTCTTGTAGATCCATTTGGAACTCACAACTTATTTCTCTTTCAGTACCGGAACCACATCCCAAACATAATTCTGAATGATGGACTGGTATTCCTCAATCATGACATCCTTCCACACTTTCTTCTATGCAACCTCTTCATAACAGGTAGGCTCATCATCAATGATATCACATAACAATACCACGTAACTAGAATATGGTCGAGGTTTCTTGTTTTATATGAAAGATCCATCTGGAGCACCATACTTCTCAGCATCCAGAATAATATCATGATCCCAAGATGGTATTATTTTCTTTGTAATCGTTTCTATAGGTATTTGTGGTTTTGTCATGTCATGATTCTCTAGAACATGCTCTTCTGGTACAATGCCATTACCTGCAACTATCATCGTTCGGTTCTTTTTTTTCTGCCACACCATTCTGCAGAGGATGGTAGGGGATAGTGAGCTCCCTATTAATCCCAAATTCTCTGTAGAATGCTTTGAATTCATATGATGTGAACTCTCCTCCATTATCTGACATCAAATTCTTTCTCTTCTTTTCAGAAATATTTTCTACAAGGGATTGAATTCCTTGAACTTGTTGAATACTTCGCTTTTTTTTTCAAGAAATAGATCCAATTTTTATGTGATAAATAATCAATAAATGAAACATAATGCACATACCTACTAAGTGAAGTGGCTTACATTGGTCCACACATGTTTGAGTGCATGATGTCCAAAACTCCTTTGGCTTTGTTGTCACTGCTTGGAAAATGACTCTTCATGATTGTTAGTCTACTCCATGTCTCAAACTGGAGGATATCTAATATGTTGCCTTCTGCAACTGTAGCTCCCTCTCAGATTTTTCACTGGTGACATGCTTCCATGGTAACCTTCCTGGAACACATACATCTCCATGGTAACCTTCCTGGAACACATACATCTCCATGGTAACTTCCATGGATGTTAAGAACCAAATATCAATATAGCACAGAAAAACCTCAGAAAATGTACTCAACGCCTTGAAAAAGATATAATTCCAAATAATAAGCCTCTTCGAGGGGGAAACCTCCTTTTACCCCACTTAAATGTTCAAGTACAAGATGATTCAAAATGAAAATGTCTCCTTGGTATATATAGGAGACTAGAAGGTATAATTACAACTAATGGCCTAAAGCCGGCATAAATAAAATAACATTACTAATATAATATGCCCCAATTAAGGGTCAATGAGCCAATATTTGGGCTTAACATGCCCCTCCCCTTGAGACAAGTGTTGTCCTCAATGCTTGAGTAACTCAGGATGCTTCTGTATAAAAGACTCATCTTCCCAAGTGGAATCTTCAGTCGGTAGTTTCCTCCATTTAATGAGATACTCTTAAATGGATCTATTCCTCAGCTGGTGAAT
>ML820153.1:39723-56313 GCA_009831015.1 Picea engelmannii
CCCTTGAGGTTCTTGGAACACCTCCTTGTAGGATTCTATCAGATGTTGTAACTATTGGCGCTACTTTCCACTACATCCTTCCAAGGATGTCATCACCTCCATCTCACTACCTTCTCCTTATTTCTTTCCTTCTCTAAAAAACAACAAGGGAAACTTCTTTGTGTTGTCAGTGGTTCTTTTGGCCTAATGAGCATTGATCAAACAAAGTTTAGCTTTGTCTCTATGTGCATTTATGGCATGTTCCTTTCCATATTTGACAAGCCTATACTATTTTTCTCTCTTCCTTAAAATGGAATCTCTTACATACAAGTATGGGCTTCCCAAGATGACTCCTCAAATTTCCAGTGGAACCACATCTTCTACCACTTCATCCATAAAGTTTTGGTTGATGGAAAACTTGAATCTTCATTGTCTGTCCACTCTTAATTATTTGTCTTGTCTTACCTAGACCAAAGGATATCGCTATGGATGGTCATGAGTCTCTAATGTTTTCATATACTTGTGAAAATATCAAATCAGATTTCAAACCAAGATCAGATAAGCAATCTACCTTACTATTTTCATGTGTATCTTGATACAAAAAATCTCTTTCGTCTCCTTTTCTTCCATGTGACTACAACCAACTAGTGCCACTTCCTTATAAAAATCAATACAACTAATCTCCCATTCCAAATATGAGGTACTATCCACCCTCTCCTTGGATTTTGCAGTTATCAAAGCCTTCTTCTTCATCTTCTAAAAGTGCTTGGGGTGCTTCTTAGGGTGCAATTTCTAGTAGTCTTTCTTAATGTGTCTCTTTTTCTCACAAGCCTTACATTGCTTGATGGAAGGGGTTTCTTCTTATGTTGTTTCTACAATATTATTGTTGGTCCACTTCTTCTTCCCTTTTGTCTCTTTCTCTTGTGGTTCTATTTTCTTGTGCATGTTGGTGTGTTCCTTTTGCTTGTCTCCTTCAAGGTATTGTGCTTGAACACTTTCTTCATCAATTGTCTTAAGATTAAATGGCATCAATTATCACCAAATTTGAGGAAGAAATTCTCCCAAATTCCTTATCAACATGTTTGGACATTTTAGAAAGACACCCAGTGGTATAACTATCTTCATAAATTCTATAGTGAATTCCCAGACTGAATACCCCTGCCTTTTCCTGAAGTAGCGCTAGCTAATCTGTTGGTGCTCCTCATATCCAATTGGGTGGAATTTATCCTTGATCATGTCCTTGAACACCTCCCAATAGGTCACTAGTGGCTCATTTTCTAGTGCTCTCCCTACTACATCACTCTCCTACCATGTGAAACCATGGCCTTCAATATTTAATTTGGAAAATCAATCCAATACTTTTTGGTGACTTCATGTACACTAAAGTACGCCTCCATCTATTGTAGCCATTGGTTTAGTTTGATGGCATCAACTTCTCTAGAATAATTCTTGATGATCACCTTGGACTCTACATGGAAAGGAACCAACATCTTTTTGTATTTTCATTCTCCCATCTCTATCTTAGTCATGAGCTCTGGCTCTAGTTTTTCCTTTTTCTTGAACTCTTTTGAGTTAGTCTTGTGTTCTTCATGTTCAGTATCTATTGAAGGTGTTATCATTGTAAGTGTGGAAATTATCTATTATAACCAATCCAACCAGACCCTAGGATCTTCTTCTTCATCTTCCCCATGATGACCTCGTGTCATAGTTGGTCCTTTGCTTGTCTAAAGGCCTTGAAACATTCTTGCCCACTTCTCTTGTAGTCATTGTAGGTTCTTGCCATACAGGTCTCAGCAAGTGCATTCGAACTTGGGATCTGATACCATATGATCCATAATGGTATACTTTTAGTTGGTTCATTTCACCAACATGGAACCTTGTAAAATTTCTATAATCCCACAATTACTGTGAGGATTCTTCTTGGACTAATCTAAAAGAGTCAATATTAATCTATCTTTGGCAACTCATCCCCAGATAACAATGTTTTGAAGGATTCCATGCCATTATTATCTTCACTCAATATACCAAGGATCAATATGGCTCATACCATGTCTTCTAGGTGGTCATTCTCAATTCCAATTCACATAAGAATTTGCTACAATTAAACTCCACTCACTAATGTATGCATGAGTTGGAAATTACTCAATTCATTCATAACACTATCAAACAATATTAGAAATGGAAAACCATGTTTTTCCTTCAACCAATCACATTCGTACAACCATTCTTATCATTAAACCATACTCATAAACCAAGATATAATGCCATGTTAAAATTCCAGATATTAATGTTGTAGTTTACATGAGAGATTATGCATGAAACAAAATTAAAACCATGGTTTCAAGTTCAAACATTGGGATAGTCCACTCATAGTATTGAGAATAATTTATCCAATCACTAAACACCCACATGAAGGCCAAGGAGGAGGATTGACCTCATGGAGAAGAGACAAACCATAGCGTTAGGCATACATCTCGTACAGCCCATGTACAGCCCCCAATTGCTCAAGGACAACCAATACAGCTTATGGGATGAATTTCACTGGTTGTTGGGCTATGTATGGGATCTCAAAAATATACAAGCAGGGAATTAAGCTTCGAAAAAATAAAATATGGCCTATGGAAGCCTTATAAAAAAACATCGACTTTTTTCACTTCTCCAACAGTCAATTAAACAATCAAATTCATAATTTCAAACTCTACAATAGTGGAGCAACCATTGATCTTGCATCTCAAAGATAAACCAACAATGTGCATTCCAGAGTTGTTGGGATTCTTTAATGACCAAGAGGACCATGAATACATGAAGAAAAACTCAAAGCATTTCCATTAAATGAAATTTCACACCATTAAAATTACCAATCAACCATTAGAATACAAAGTAGCTTCATTTAAAACTTATTGGCATAAAAGTAATAAAGAAAATAGAGAGATTCATCATAGAAGAACTCATTTCTTACCCTAGAAACCCAAATGGGAAAACCAACATTCAATTGGCTTCGACCAGGCTCTCTATTCCTTAGAATTGTATAGGTTACAATACCCTCAAGCTCTCTACTCCATTCTCAATATTCACATGGGAATTTGGGCAGCAATTCCTCTCACTCTTAGCAAAAGAGCCCCTATTCCTTAAGGTGCAACAGTAAATAGAATAATATCTCAGATGGGGGGTTAGTTGGAAATTCATACATCTCCAACTCTTCAACTTCCCCAAGATTAGCATTGGCTTCTCCTTTTTTACTTTTTCAATTACATGAGAGAAATAGTGTCTCATGTTTTTATTTTTTAAATACACAATTTCTCTTTCTTCTTCTCATATTTTCAATGTGTTTTTTTTTCATTTATTTACATTCCCCATGCTCACATTAAGAATACTATATTAATCCAAGTGTGGACACCAGTTAGGATGGCATGGGGATCTTCAGCCATCAACCCTATCTCCTACCTTATCCATAGCCTCAAACCTTGCATGTGCATGTCCTAGTAGAATCTAAGCCAATAACCAATTGTTTGTGCCAATCTAATTTGAATACTATCCTTGCCTCTAATGTTCCAATTGAGGAGGTATTATCATCACACTAGTATTTCATGGTGTTGATTCAAGCAATAAAAAGACCACTATGCTTAGTATATGAAGTGAAGATTTTCCAAGTCCTATCAAGTTGCCAACTGGGTTTCTCTTTGACCACAGATTGGCTCTAAGTTTCAAATTTTATGTAAAGGTTTTGTTGTTGTTTTAGGACAACCAACAGTTTAGGAACTTCTTGTTGAATTGTTACGGTTGTACTTGCAATTTTAGGTGCTCTAGCATGTAGTTTTAGTAAGCAAAAGTTAGCACATGCATACTAAAATAAATACAACACACCTAGAGATATTTATAGTTGAAAATAAGCAGATCTAAAAGACTAATACACATAATTTTGTACACAGGTATGTTTTATCAACATGCCCCTGGATAAAAAAACCCCAGGGAAAACCAGTTTGGGATATATGTTTATATATGAGGAGAATAGATGGTGGAATACAGCAAATACAAAATATAGATGAACCTGATACAATAGCAGCTTGATCCAATATGAAATACAAGTCCAGATGAACCAAGTGTGCCCTAGGAAGGTGTGCCCCTCATAAATGCTCTCAAATCCACCAAATCTATTGCAGATGCAAACTGTGAGCTCTGAATGGAAAACCCCTCCACAGTAATCAAGCATTGATGTGTGGACTCCCTCTGAAATTGATCCCACTGTAATACCTCCCCATTGTTGATGCGCCCTCCTCGACAAGTGCGCCCTCCACAACACTGGAAGGTCCTTAGTAAATAAACCAGGCTCCAAGCTAGATGCCTCTCTCCATGAAAGTATGCACCCAAGCTAGCCTCACCTCATGCATCAGACCTCATCTCCAAGCTCTCTCTCAATCTCTCCAAGTGAGAAAATGAGTGAATGAGCTCTCATTTTCCTTTGTGCCCCTCTTGAACCTCCATAAGGAAACCTAAGAAATCAATGGCTAAGATCATCCCATCTCCCATCTAATCAAAGGTTGAGATCCCTCCAAAAGAATATCACTGAAAAACCCACTTTGGGTTAAGTTCCCTAAGTTCAATTTATGTCTCTAATTCACACACAAAGTGAATTAATAATCATTTTAGGCATAAATGACAAAATTTCACTTTTGACTTAAATCTCCTAAGTCAAAGTGAAATTAGACACAAAGTACAAGTAAAAAAGTACATAGTACTTCCCACATGTGTTTAGGAGAGAAGAAACACATGGGGAACACCTCCCAAGGTACATAATCTCAACACTCTCTCTTATCGAGGAAGGTGTTCCTCACCAATCCCATCTTGTCTCTGAAGTAGACATGTTTTCCCCTTGGTAGGGCCTTGGTGAGTATATTTTCAACCTGGTCGTTAGTTGATATATAATGCAACTAAATTGCGCCTCTCTGAACCCAATCACGGATGAAGTGGTACCTAATCTCAATGTTCTTCGACCAGTCCTGAAACATTGGATTCTTAGAGAGTTTTATGCAACTCTGATTATCACAGTGTATGACGGTTGGTGGCATCTCCTAATCAAACAATCCAACCAGCATCTTATGAATCCAAATGGCCTCGAAACTGGCTTGACTGGACACCATGTACTCGGCCTCGGCCGAACTCAAAGAAACTGACTTATGCTTCCCTCTAAACCAGGAAACAAGTCCTGACCCCAAACCAAAGCAGCACCCTGAGGTGATTTTCCTGTCAGTAGCACATCCTTCCCAGTTTGATTCTGTGTAGCTAACCAAACTAACTCCATCACCTCTAATATAGTCTAGGACATAATCAACTATCCCAACAATGTACCTAAAAACATGTTTTTCCCCAATCATGTGAACACTCCCTGGCTCTACCATATGTTGGTTGAGAGTGTTCACAGCAAAACAAATATCTAGTCTGGTGTTAACCAGATACATGAGTGAACCAATCAATTGCCTATAAACTGTGGCATCTACCAACTGGTTATTTGAAGCATTAATCTTCTTCCAGTTGCTAATCATAGGTGTATACATAGGTCTGCAGTCCTCCATCTGAAATCTTCTCAAAATATATGTTGCATACTTCCCCTGCCCGAGAAATATGTGACCCTCCTCCTGTCATACCTCCATACCCAGAAAGTAGTGCATCAATCCAATATCACTCATCTCAAACTCTGATGCAAGTCCCAACTTGCACTCAACTATGAGATCCTCGGCTTCAGTGATGAACAAGTCATCCACATATAAGATGAGAATGAGCATGTCCTCACCTCTAATGATGTAGTAGAGATTGGGATCAGCATCGCTCTTCTCGAAGCCCATATGAAACAAGTATGTGTCTATGTGTGAATACCAATCTTGGGGAGCTTGCTTCAAACCATAAAGTGCCTTTCTCAAAAGACACACGTGAGTCTCCCTATCACTCACCTCAAACCCCTTGTGGTTGTTCTATGTACACCTCCTCATCAATAAAGCCATTCAGAAATGTGATCTTCACCATCCATCTGGTGAATTATCCAACCCATCTCTGATATTATGGAAATGATACTCATGATGGAGGTGTATCTCGCAACTGGTGCGAATGTATCGTCATAATCGATTCCCACAATCTGAGAGAAACCTCGCACCACAAAACGGGCCTTGTGTTTATCAATGATGTCATCTACAACAAACTTGGTTTTGTACAACCACCTGGAAGTCACAATAGACTTCCCCACTGGCCTTGGAACCACCTCTGAGACATCATTGCGCACAATGGAGTCATACTCCTCTACCATGGCCTCTCTTCAGACTCGTTGGTCCACTGCCTACACAAATGTTTGTGGCTCGGTATCCCTGATACTTGTCACTAGTTCCAAATATGCTCCCAATCTTACTAGAGGTCTCCTCTCTCTCACCTGGCTCTTGGGCTCCCCTACATTCTCTCTAGCCTCCTTCAGGGTCTCCTGAAACCATCTAGGTCTCCTCTTCACTGAAATGGTCAATGGAGAAGTAAGTTCTCTCTGTCCAAGAGTGATTTCCTCGGGACTCATCTCAACACTCTAAGAACCTCAAGTTTGTGCCCCCTCTGACTGAACATGCTCTGACTGTGACCTTGAATCTATGCATGGTGACCATGTCACCCCTGATACTGGTGTACCTAAAACCTGAGGTTGTTCTCCCTCTGATACATCAAGCGGTGCCTCTACATCATCCTCAAATCTTACTCTCAACTCAAGAGATATATGAAAATCCCTATCCTCCTCAAATATGACATCTCTACTCACCACCACTCTCCTAAGTGGAGAAATGTATATGAGATAGTATTTGGACACCTTTGAGTATACAACTAGAACCCCCTGCTGGGCTATGGGGTCTAGCTTTGTCCTCCTCTCCGAGGGGACATGAGAAAAGGTCAAGCACCCAAAGATCCTGATGTGCTCAACATCGAGCCTCCTACAAGTGAAGGCCTCCTCAGGATTCATCTTCCCCAATATCCTGTGGGAGCTCTTGTTTTGTAGGTAAACTACAGTATCACATGCCTCTGCCCATAAGTACAAAGGAAAACTTTGATCGTGTAGCATGGATCTCGTTGCATTGGTAATAGCCTGGTTCTTCCTCTCGGCAACCCCATTCTTTTGGGGGTTGTACGGTACGGTCATCTGTCTTATAATGCCACGTTGGGCATAGAAGTCTATGAATTGTCTGGGGGAATACTCACCCCCATTATCTGACCACAAGACTTTGATCCTCTTTCCAAATTGGTTCTCCACAAGATCTTTGAACTCTTGGAACCATGTGAAGACCTCACTCTTGACCTTCATGAAATAGATCCCAGTCGTCCTTGAGTAGTCATCAATAAATGTGAGATAGTACTCAAAACCACTCAAGGACTTTCGAGTCATGGGCCCACACACATCTGTGTGTACTAAATCCAGTATCTCAGCTAACCTTGTGTCACTATTGGGGAACAAGGCCTTGGTAAACTTACCAAGCGCACACCCTCTATAAACATTCTGATGCTTTGTACTAATTTGTGGCACTCCGATCACAACCTCTCTCAATCCTCCGAGAGCCCCATCATGTAGGTGGTTCATCCTATGATGACATAACTCACATATATGTCCATTGTTATCGTTTCTCATTGCCAACGCATGAAGAGGCTAAAAAAGCAATCTGAACAGTTTCCCATCCCTCACTCCAATCACTTGTCCTGAGGCAAGAGAAGACCCCTGAGGGTGAAGGAGTGCCTCAATGCCTCTAAAAGATGCCTCAATACCTCTATCCTGGAGGGTAGAAACTGAAATCAAATTCTTCTTTAGCTCAGGGACATAGAGAACATCCCTGAACGATATAGGTGGCATGTTATCTCTCTGAAAGGTAACTATGCCAATCCTAGCAACTCTAACCAATGTGTCATCTCCAAGAGAAATATCTATCTTGACCTCGGTGTCTCTGAGATCATTCAAATGCTCTCTGAATCTAGTCATATGGCTCGAAGCCTCACTGTCAATATACCAGATACTAGGTTTCGTCTCAACTGAAGTGCAACATATGAGGAAAGCACACTCTCTCTGAAATTGTATCTGAAACTCTGTCTCATCTGATGTAGTTGTGGTACCACCCCTCTTCTTCCTATTGTTGGTAAATTGTCCAGCATAGTGCCCCAACTTATTACAAACAAAGCACTTCATTTTTCTGATATATCTCTTCTGGCCACTTCTCTGACCACTGCTGCTCTCTCCTCCACTCCCCTGTGGTGGGGCCCCAAACTTGGGACCCTATCGACCCCCACGAACGGACTTCTTCTTTCCCTTCGTCCAAAGAGAAAGATCCTCATCACCCTGACCAAATGTTTTTTGTCATTGTCCAGAGGCCTCTTCTACAAGCCTAATCTCTTGCTGGACGAAGTCATCCCACATCCTCTCACATGTAGGCATGACCTCCCTGGCAACAATGCCACGAACGAAACGACCCCACGGTTTGGTGAAGATATTCATAGCTTGCCTCACCAAAGAGTTAGGGTCCACCAGCTCTCTGATGACTCCAAGCTCGTCTCTAATCTGAGTGTAGTGACCAAGGAATGAAGTCACCTACTCATCCTTGAGCATGTGAATGCCCCTGAGTCGGTCATGAAGAACCATTTTTCAGTTCTCATTGGATCTCTCATACAACTTACATAGAGATGACCACATCTCGAATGCATAAGTCTTCCCAGTCAAATGGGGTATGATATGATCACGAACTGCATCACAAATGGTCCTCTTTTCCTTTTTGTTCCTCTTCCTGAACTTTGCCAACAAGATGGGGGCAATAACAGGAAGAACAAGAACAAATGCCTCAACTATGTCCCATAGTTCGAGGTCCTCTAAGACAAAGACCATTCTCGCCTTCCAAGGAGACTAATTGCTAGCCCCAACTAGCATGTCCTCAACAAGCATATGAGATGTTGACATGTCTGCCAAAATGCACTCTATTTGATGCTCAAAATGCAAAGGAACACTGCCTCACTCATGTCAACACAGGTGTGAAAATAGGAAAGCGAACTCCAACCTCACTCCTAGAAAAATAGGTGTGAAAAGAGGTCGAGTCAAATTAGCCTCACTCCTACTATGTAGGTGTGAAAAGAGACTGAAGACAAACTATCAAAATTTCCCAACTGTGCTCTAAAAAAATCTGCCTACTAACAACCACTGAAATAATCAATGGTTGTCCAAAAAAATCTGCCAAGAAGATGTATATGATAGCCAACACATATGTTGTCCAAACTGCTCAAAAAATCATCTACCTCAGCTCTGATACCATGAAGATTTTCCAGGTCCTATCAAGTTGCCAACTGGGTCTATCTTTGACCACAGATTGGCTCTAAGTTTCAATTTTTGTGTAAAGGTTTTGTTGTTGTTTTAGGACAACCAACAGTTCATGAACTTCTTGTTGATTTGTTATGGTTGTACTTGCAATTTTAGGTGCTCTAGCATGTAGTTTTAGTAACCAAAAGTTAGCACATGCATACTAAAATAAACACAACACACCTAGAGATATTTATAGCTGAAAATAAGTGGATCTAAAAGACTAACACACATCATTTTGTACACAGGTATTTTTGGTCAACATGACCCTGGATAAAACCCCCCCAGGGAAAACCAGTTTGGGATATATATCTATATATGTTGAGAATATATGGTGGAATACAACAAATAAAAAATATAGATGAACCTGATACAATAGCAGCTTGATCCAAGCTGAAATACAAGTCCAAATGAACCAAGTGTTCCCCTCATAAATGCTCTCAAATCCACCAAATCTATTGCAGATGCAAACTGTGAGCTTTGAATGGAAAACCCCTCCATAGTAATCAAGCATTGATGTGTGGCCTCCCTCTGAAATTGATACCGCTGCAATCTGATAGGTGTAATACCTCCCCACTGTTGATGCGCCCTCCTCGACAAGTGCGCCCTCCACAACACTAGAATCTCCTCAGTAAATAAACCAGGCTCCATGAAAGTATGCGCCCAAGCTAGCCTCACCTCATGCTTCAGACCTCATCTCCAATATCTCTCTCAATATCTCCAAGGGAGAAAATGAGTGAATCAGCTCTCCTTTTCCCTTTGCGCCCCTCTTGAACCTCCATAAGGAAACCTAAGAAATCAATGGTTGAGATCATCCCATCTCCCATCTAATCAAAGGTTGAGATCCCTCCAAAAGAATCTCACTCAAAAATCCACTTTGGGTTAAGTTCCCTAAGTTCACTTTATGTCTCTAATTCACCCACAAAGTGAATTAATAGTCATTTTAGGCATAAATGACAAAATTTCACTTTTGACTTAAATCTCCTAAGTCAAAGTGAAATTAGACACAAAGTACAAGGAACAAAGTACATAGTACTTCCCACATGTGTTTAGGAAAGTAAAAACACATGGGGAACACCTCCCAAGGTACATAATCTCAAAATGAAGTTCAATGTTTCATTTAATTGGGCCCAGTGTGCCCTCAAATATGCCATTTGGTATTGCAGCAAATTTTAAGAAGTGCTAGAAGAGAACTAAGCAATCGGAAGGCTCAAGGAAGACATCTTCTTTTCCATGAGTATCATGAGTGTTGTAACTAAGAAAGTTAGTGGAAATAGTGAGGAATGGATGAATGATCATTGTGAATAGAGAATTGTGGGCATTGTTAAGAAGAAACAAAGGGTTTAATAATATAAAAAAAGTTAGATGAGTAAAGTGAGTGACTCAAAACTAGAAGAGGAAGATGTTGTTGTTATTGAATAATTGATGTGAATTTTTAAATACATAATGAAAGTGAAGGTCTAGATTTTCTATAGGATAGAATCTTGAAGGTAGATATGTTGATTCATTGGCTAACACATATGGAGTGCTACCTTGAATTAAAGAGATGGATAACCGTCAAAGTACAAAATATGATAGAACAAAACTAAAGGGACACAATGCAATTTAGTAATATTTTGTGCAATATGACTGATATTGAAAGAGTAAAGAAAACACTCAATGTTGGAGTACGATGATCATGAATCTCTTTAAAATAAATTTGTGTAGACTAAAACTAAGCATTAGTTAAATAGTTGAAAAAACTTAAATAGAAGGCTCGAAGCTTACAGAAGTGCATAGAGGAATTCTACTAAATTTCAATTTTATGGAGCATGATTAAGATGAATATCAATGAGTGTCTGTGAGTACCCCAATCGTTATGACAACAAGTGAAGCAAAAAGTGCAAAAAAAAAATTTGGGCCAAGAAGGCAACGACAACAACAGTTGAACCACACAACCTGACGACGAACACACGCATGCAGATCAGGCTACAGAAAACAACGAATCAATGCACCAGCACAACGATCATCTGGGCGAAACATGTGTAAATCAAAAGATAGGAACGACTCCCCACCAGACGCACAACACGATGACGCTTACTAGCTAAGGACATCATCCACAATCCCGACACAACGGTCTCAACAACCCATAAATAGAACCCTCCCAGCGAGCGAGAATTCAACACAAAAGTTACAAAACAAGCACCACTATAAAAAAAATAGCCATCAATCACATTGGGTGGCACGCGATCCTAAGTCAGGACATCATGTGCGCGTCTTGATCCATGTGCACAATGATCCAATCTCAAGAACTCATGTTGCCACAGTATAGTGGGCGCGCTAGGGACCCATGGGAAACCGGACGCATTCCAACCCTTCGTCCTAACATACAATCCAGCGATGCAACCACCTTACAAAAATACATCCAACAATTCCAATAGGTCCTTATCTAGATCCTTGTTGGGAGATCCCTTAAGGCTGCTATGAGGTGATGATCCCAGTACTTAAAATCAACAAACAAGATTGACGTACGGCAAAAATCATTAGGGGCGATCAACGCATTAAACATCCTTAAACCGTTGATCTAATGCAAAGTGGTTGTTAATCTAATAAAAGGGTAAAAGCCTTGCTCATAATTAAATCACCAATAACCAACTATCTTGCTAATGCAACTGAACTATATCGCTATCTTATGCGAAAATACTTGGTGTCTTTAAATTTAATTTGTTGTCCTTTAAAAGTAAAGCTAAAACAAATATGAATAGTTTCCTAAGGATGGGTTCGCTATACATTAAACGGAACCAAAAAGGGAACATGTCTTTTAAACAATGCATAACAAGTCTTTTAAATGGAAATCGCTATCTAGTAAGAAATCACAAAACAATAGTGTAAGGAGAGTCGCTAACGAATTCGCTATCAAGTTGTAAACAATGTTCGCTCTCAGAATGTTAATTTACCTTCCATTAATAGTATTGTTGTCTAATATTAATGGTATATATATTAAGTCTAAAATACATTGCTATTCCTTAATGGTTCGTTGTCTAACAAAAGAAAGCTAATAAGGATAATGTTGTCAAATAAAAATTGCTATCCATTAATGGTTCGCTATTTATTAATGGTTCATTGTCTAGAATCTATAAAATTGTTGTTTATTAAGGGTTAGCTATCTAGAATCTACATACACACACTTATTGCAATCTTAAGGAAATTATGCACATACTTATTAATAACTTCGTTGCCAAGAATTTAAACGCAACAACTGTCACTCGCAACCACGCTCAGCCATGAGTTCACTACCATTTATGTGTTAACGCTCTCCATTAAAAATGTGACAGTGTTGTTTGTTCAACACGCGGGATTAAAGTTGTCAAAATCTATGATGAGTTTGTATGTCAACAAGTTTTCCTGCCAATTAATGTATACTTCATTGTCCATAAACTATATATAGTAATTCGTTGGTATATCACACACATAGAAAAGAAATTTGCTAGTACAAGCGTAGGTATCACAATGAAAATCGCTATCCAGAATTTACCTTCAACCATTAAAATCGCTATCCAATCCATATGTCGTCTATAAATATCACTGTCTTGTAAAGGATTAACAAAAGTAGAAGGAAATTCGCAAGGAAATTAAAGGTATTTGTTGCTATGATATCGCTGAGTTAAAATCCCAGTGGTAAATTCACCAAGGTAAAATCGTAGACACATGAATAAATTTGTAGCACTTGTATGATTTCGCAGCCATAAACTCATAGAGCATGCAATTCACAGAGCAGATATAATTTCACTATCACACGGTATTAAAACGTTGAGTTTAACATATTAAAAACTCAGAGAAAGCCAATTTCAAAGAGTAGACATAAATTATTTCCAGGAAGGGTATTAAAAACGCAGAGTTACTTCGCCAGGAAATGCATCAAAATGTAGAGATCAAATGTAGAGGATCATAAGCGATTCGTTGCGGGAAAGGAAATACAATCACAGAGGTAATCAATCGCAACAAGGCGCAAGACAATCACTCAACCAGTAACAATCAACAGGGGTAGACAGCTGGAAACACTATCCTTCACTCATCATCCATGCACAGAAAAGCATGGCATTAGGATCTATAGGTCTATTAACACCGAAGTGAGTGTTCAACAACACACGTATTCCAATAGAGGACGAACACCTTCAGTAACCACTCACATAATCAAATCAAATATCAACACACCGATGTTTTCACGTGGTAAAACCCCTACGGGGAAACATCCACAGCCCCAGCCAACGTGACCACTTGAAGCAGTTTATTAATGCAAAGAAAAAGATTACAGAGAGATTTTACAAGAGAGTTTCTCACAATCGATCATCGGAAAATGACCCTCCATGCTCTTTAAACAGATATCATGGACCAATCGGGTGTTAAGCCACGGATCAATGGTCGTTAAGATCGAGGAGAGTATGAACCGTCAAATCACTCTATGTCAGGAACATATTGTGACCGTCGGATTTCCTAACTACAAATGCATACTAATGCATACTAAAGAAACACACTAAGAAACACACTTTTACCTAACGACATATTAGACCAAGTAGATATTAACTAACTCCTAAGTGTCTAAATATCCTAACAGTGATGATCGTCGATCCGGGTCCTAGCCGACTGCTCAAGCATGGACTAATGATCTAGGGATGAGGACGAAGATAAAGCACAATCTCTTCATAATAATCATTAAAACAAATAGAATAGTCATAGCAATCAGGGATCGATTTCCAAGGGAATCAATTCAAGCAGCGAGCATAAAGTTATGGTGAATTTAAGTTCTCAATTAAAAATGCTAAGTAAAACACTTTCTTTACACAATTAAAAGTATAGAAATGAAACAACAAGTTCAATATTAATTAACCATTCAAAATAAAATCATATGTACCGTAGCCCAAGGTGACAACTCTGAGTCATTATCCTGAGCGCTCCGTCCCGCTCCTGCTTGCCGACCGCTTTGACTTCACCGATACCTCCCATCCAATGCTAGGGGTACTCTTCTTCCCCCTTATCCGCCTGAGCCACAAAAGGACCACGCACACTAAACCAAAGAACAACTAGCTCCCAGCTCACCTCGCAAGGCCGATCTACCACTCGTCACCGAGTTGGGTATCCCAACTCCCACAAGATAAGTCAGCCAAGTTAAAAATTTTGTAGCATAACGTTACGCATCCATGAAGAGATCCATCCTCCTCCTCCTCCCTCCTTTATATATAGTTTCTAAGGGACTTCTTTTCCAAATTCTCATTTTATTTATTCTTCAATAATTTAATTCAGAAAAATCCTCCCCTGTACACATGTCACCCATCCCCTTCGTTGCACCAGAAATTAATTTCATTAATTATTTAATTACTCCTATTTCCCTCACCTACCTAAAATCATTCCTAGAATCGCTTCTAGGTGTCCCCATATTCCCTTACACATTTTAATGACTTGCGCCCTTACTAAATTCCTAGTTGAGTTCAATTTGGAAATTTCTTAAAGGAAATATTCCTTACTAAGTTAGTCATTCTACGTTTTCCTTATGTTTCGCTTTTTCTTAATGTTCCCCCCTTTTTCCCTTAGTTTCCAAATCCTTTAAGTTTCCCTCTTTTCCTTTTTATTTAAAACTCAAATTAGTAAGTGTAGAAAATTACCTTTTCCCCTTTTTCTTTTTAATTAATAAATTTTAATTAGCATATGTAACAAACAATCATTTCCCCCTTTTTAAGAATTTAATCCCCCAAAGTAATTTGATTTTAATAAATTAATTGAATTTCTTACCCCTTCTCGTCCCATGTTTAAATATGAATAAATTATTTTTTTACCAAAAGTATTGCTTCGACCTATATTTTAATTTCCTAGGTTGGGAAACATTTTTATTAGATAAATTGTTTTTAAAACTTTCTTATCACGTCATTCATTCTAAGTCCATCTAGGTTTATTCACTTATTAGTTAACAATGTGGCGTTCCCTTCAGGACGCACTAGGTGCTCCAAGGGTACCACTCGCCTCATTATGTTTCCCTTATGCGACGTGCCCTTCAGGATGCACTACGTGCTCCAAGGGTGTCACTCACCTCTTGTTGTTTTTCTTGCATGACGTGCCCTTCAGGACACACTACGTTCTCCAAGGGTTCCACTCACCTCTTGACTGACTTGGTAAACATCAAAAACCCCTGTAGTCAATACTCCGCCAGGTGATATTGTGGGAGACTAAGGGCCTCTAAGGAATAATTCCCCTACCTTATTGTGCACCCCTTAGAATCATCATGAGAGACTGTCACAGTCTGCCCTCACAGAATCGTGGGTCTTCTCGAACTAAGTAATCGTTAACCTACATTTCAAGCCACGGAGGGAGTACTAGTAAGTTGTGGTAGGGTTGTTGTCCACACCTCTCCCTCAATGTCTCTAGTTGTCCGGCGTGACCCCTTTACTCCACATGTGAGTCTGGTCAGCAAGCTATAGTCAGCTTGCATCATTAATGAATCATGTCAGAAATAAAATCAATCATCATAACATCTAATCAAATGTGCATATGTCATATCAACAATAATCAAAACCCAATAGTCCACTCTGTTGGATTACTGAGAGGGGGGGTGAATCAATAATAGAGAAATTTAATCATTTTTAACCATATAATCCAAGTGTTATATCAATGTAGCATTATCATCCAATAACTGCAGACTAAATAAGCAATGAACAAATGAACAACCATACACATACACAGTACACCAATGTTTTACGTGGAAACCCAAATCGGGAGAAAACCACGGAATGTTTTTTCTTATATGTCTTGAAGAATTACATTCATTGGAAGCACCAACTTCCTTTGTTTTCCAGTTGCAACTGGAAGGAGGCTCCAACCCCCTCTTCTCATGGCCATAACTCTCTAACCGTGAGGAGTTATGTGACGTTCCACATACCACTGGAAATGGAATGACAAGCACTATCCATCTAGGATAGTTTACCTGAAAAATTCATTGTCCTTCATATCAGTATTCCACAATTAAGCATGGGTTCTCTTACTCTGCAAAGCGTCTTCCCATGAGGGATTTCACCATAAGGGGACCACTTTGGATTTCATCCATCTTTACTTCTTATCAACCATGACAAGACAATAATGAGTCATCTTTACATAAAACAATATTGGGTCCATTACCCAAACCTTTGTGTTGCGGGGCTTTCTTCAAGGGTTGACATCAATGACAACCAACCTTAATCAACAATCTCCCCCTTTGGCATTGATGGCAACACTCTGATGCAATACTGAAATCATATCAC
>ML820153.1:68299-79288 GCA_009831015.1 Picea engelmannii
CTTCCCAATGCTTTTGTTGGTCCATTACGTACATGTGCAACATGTCTTCCAAGATTTGGTTTGTTCGTTTGGTCTGCCTGTCTGTCGTCGGGTAATATGCAGTACTAAAGTTAAGTTGGGTTCCCAAGGCCTCTTGGAAGCTAGTCCAAAATCGTCCAGTAAACATCGATCCTCGATCAGGTATAATCCTCTTAGGCACACCATGCGGCCTCACAATCTCACTGATGAAAACTCTAGCTATGTCAGGTGTCTGATACATCGTACGCACAAGAATAAAATGAACACTCTTCATCAGAGTGTCGACTACCACAAAAATCGAGTCGTGTCTCCTTACCGTTAGTGGCACTCCAACAATGGAATCCATCGAAATGACCTCCCATTTCGATTTTGGAATAGCGTGTGGTTGTAGTAGGCATGTTGGATGTCTAGGTTCAGCCTTCACCTGCTGACATTCTAGACATTTGGCCACATAGCTTACTATGTCCAGCTTCAATCCCTTCCAGAAGAATAAGGGTTTTAAGGTCTGTCCTCATCTTCATGACTCCAGGATGAGCCATGTACACTTCTCTGTGAGCCTCATTGAGGATCAAACTCCTCAACTCGACGTTTGGTGGTACGTAAATTCGGTTTTTAAATCTCAAAAATCCATCATCGTCAATGTAAATCCTTCAAATCTTGGTACCATCATTGTGTTTTGTCCGATAAAATCCTTGACCTCTTTGTACTAGTCATCATCGCGTTGTAAAGTTAGAATCTTTTCACGTAGATTCGTCTGAAGCGGAAACACTAAAAAGATGTGTGGTATTCGACTCAATGCATCTTCCACTCGGTTCACTGTTCCTTTTATGTAAGTAATCTCGAAATCTTACTCGCTAAGAAATTCCAACCAATGTCGTTGTCACACGTTTAGGTCGCTTTGCGTAAAGATGTGTTGTAGTCCACAGTGGTCTGTTTTTAGTTCAATTTTTCATCCAATAAGGTAGTGTCTCCAAACTCTCAAGGCATAAACAATGGCTAACAACTCCAAATCGTGTGTCGAGTAGTTCTCCTCATGCCTTCTCAATTTCCCCGAGATGTAAGCGATCACTCGAACATCTTGCATGAGGACTCCTCTTAAGCCTTCCTTGGATGCATCAGTGCATACCAAGAAGTTCGCGTCCATGTCAAGGACCTTTAGTATCAATGTTGTTTTCAACGTCTCCTTGAGCCTCCAAAATTCCTCCACGCATTTTTCGGCCCAAACAAACTTCTTGTTCTTCTTCTACAATTTCGTGATCGGATTTCCTATCTTTGGAAATCCCTCGATGAACCATTGATAGTATCCTGCTAAACCCATGAGCTACGCACTTCCGAGACATTCATCAGTGCAATCCATTCCGTAATAGCCTTGACCTTTGTTGGATCCACGGTGATACCTTCATCGAAGATGACTTGCCCTAAGTAGTGAATCTCTTATTGATAAAACAAGCATTTAGACAATTTCCCAAACAATTTGTTCTCTCGCAGACACTGTAGTACCAAGCGCAAGTGCTCGTCATGCTCCTCCATCGTCCGAGAGTAAATCAAAATGTCGTCAATGAATACTTGGAAAAACTTTTCCAAGTACTCGCGGAACACCCCATTCATTAAACTCATAAATACCCCTGGGTGTTTGTTAGTCCAAACAGTAAAACAGTAAACTCGTAATGTTCGAACCTCGTCTTAAAGGTGGTCTTAGGGACATCATCCTCCTTGATCCATAGTTGGTGATACCCTGATCTTAAGTCAATCTTTGAAAATACCGTTGCACCCTTGATCTGATCAAACAGATCATCAATCCTTGGAAACGAATATTGATTCTTGATCATTTCCTTGTTCAAATGGCGGTAGTCAATGCAGAATCTCCACGACCCATCCTTCTTTCATATGAGGATAACAGGCACACCCTGCAGTGACACCTTGGATGTATAAGTCCCAGGTCCAGCAACTCCTTTAGCTGCATTCTCAACTCCTGTAACTCTGGGGTTTACATACGATAAGGCATTCTCGCTATTGGTTCAGTCCTTGGTTTTAGGTCTATGGTAAATTCCTATTCCCTCTCCGGCGGCATCCCAGGTAACTCCTCCGGGAAGACATCTGCAAACTCTCTCACCATAGGAAGGTGTTTTAGACCTTTCGCTACTCCCTTCTCGTTTAACACAAGGATCGCATAAATATTACATCCCTTGCGCATGCTCTTCCGTAGTTGCAAGGAAGAGATGAACCTCAGGGAAACTCTCTGGTTCCGTCCCACAATCATGCGTCTCTTTCCTTCATCATCAACCAAGATCAATCGTTTCATCTTACAGTTGAGTATCACCTCATGTGATTTCAACTAGTCCATACCGATCATGTCGTCATAAGATCCTAAGATTGTGACGTACCAGTTGGCCCTGGTGAAAAACTCTCCCAGGTTAAGGGTACAGCCTGTAACCTTTCCTCCAACCTTTTTATTGGCTCCCGAAGCCATATCTAAAAATCTAAACTCATCATGTTCGACTTCGTTTACCTTAATCCTTTTTAGCACTGCACCATAAATGACACTCTCGGTAGCACCAGGATCTATCAAAATACTAAGGGTCTGGTCAGCGAAGGTACCTGACATCTCGAGCACAGTCGATCGGTGCTCTTCCTGGCGGTTATTCACTGCTACATGAATCCAATGGGCCTTTCCCAAGCCTCCCACGGAAGTGGGTCCGACTGATCCAAATGCTCTAGTCCTCTCTATTGGGTAGTCGCGTTGGTAGTGTGGCTCCCCACATGTCCAACACCCCTTCTTCAGTCCAGTACTCCTGGTACCCGAAGTAGAAGTTGACGGCCCACCGGCTTGGAATCTTGGTCTGTTCTGTTGAACATGACTAAATTGTTGCAATCGACAATGTTGTTGATGTTGTGGTCCCCGATAAGGATTCCATTGTTGAGGCATTGGTCTCGCTGGAGTCCTACCCTAACCCCCGCTAATAAGCTCCTCCTCTGCTATGAGGGCCTTCTGGACGACATCATGCAAGGTATAAGGCATCATAATCCTAACCCTTGCATGTATGTTGACATTAAGGCCAAACAAGAACCTGTTGACCTTAAGTTTCTCAGTAGTCAAGTGCGGAGCGTACCGAAGAAACTCCATAAAATGTGCCTCGTACTCGGGCACCGTACGGTCACATTGTCGCAAGGCGTTGAACTCGTTGAGTCGAAACTCAATGAATCCCTCCTAAATATACCTTTCTCTAAACTGTTCCTCGAACCGTTCCCATGACACGTATTTGACTGCCATGCTCAAGAGCAACAGGAGCGTCTTCCATCATAGAAGAGCGCTCCCCTTCAGATGAAAGACCGCCATGCAAACCTTCAAGTTGGAGGTATAGTCACGAGGTGAAAATAAGATCGCCACATCTTCCACCCATGCCTCAATGGTTGTGCCATTTGGGGCAAAAAATACCTTGGGAAAAAGACCTTCTCGAATTCGCGGTGAAAGCTAACAGTACTAGTTGGGCGTGTTGTGGACCCTCAGGGGTACAGGCGCCCTAGCCTCATCTCAGTCCAGATGGTGAATCAAGGCCTCTGACCATCTCTGGAAGGACCTTGTCAAACCATCATCCGTGCCTTCAACAATCAAATTCAGCCCAAGGACTTGTTCTTCCCCTTGGGGGTTAGACTCCAAGGAGGTGGGCACCTCAGAAGGCATCGCACGTCCTTCCACGGCACCACGCCACAAATCTCTGTGGCGTCCTCTAAAGGAGATCACCACATGGATACATCTAATTTTTAAAAGCATGAGGTTAATACTCAAGGGTTTACTGTAGTGGAAATCCTGGAGATCTACAGTCGCAAGGTTGAACCAGCTCTGATACCATATGTGAGGACCCCAATCGTTACGACAACAAGTGAAGCAGAAAGTGAAAAAAAAAAAATTGGGCAAGAAGGCAACGACGACAACAGTTGAACCACACAACCTGACGATGAACACACGCACGCAGATCAGGCTACAGACAACAACGACTCAATGCACTAGCACAACGATCATCTGGGTGAAACATGCATAAATCAAAAGATAGGAACGACTCCCCATCGAACACACAACACAACGATGCTTACTAGCTAAGGACATCATCCACAATCCTGACACAATGGTCTCGACAACTCGTAAATAGAACCCTCCCAACGAGCGAGAGTTCAACACAAAAGTTACAAAACAAGCACCACCATAAAAACAAAATCCATCAATCACATTGGGTGGCGCACGATCCTAAGCCAGGATATCGTGTGCGCATATTGATCCATGCGCACAATGATCCAATCTCAAGAACTCATGTTGTCACGATACAGTGGGCATGCTAGGGACCCATGCGCAACCGAACACATTCCAACCCTTCGTCCTAACATACAATCCAGCGATGCAACCATCTTACAAAAATACATCAAACAATTCCAATAGGTCCTTATCTAGATCCTTGTTGGGAGATCCCTTAAGGCTGTTATGAGGTGATGACTCCAGTACTTAAAATCAACAAATAATATTCACGTATGGAAAAAACCATTAGGGGTGATCAATGCATTAAACATCATTAAACCGTTGATCTAATTTGAAGCGGTTGTTAATCTAATCGAAGGGTAAAATCCTTGCTCATAATTAAATCACCAATAACCAGCTATCTCGCCAATGAAACTAAACTATACCGCTATCTTATGTGAAAATACTTGTTGTCTTTAAATATAATTTGTTTTCCTTTAAAAGTAAAACTGAAACAAATATGAATAGTTTCCTAAGGATGGGTTCGCTATACATTAAATGGAACCAAAAAGAGAACATGTCTTTTAAACAATGCTTAACAAGTCTTTTAAATGGAAATCGTTATCTAGTAAGAAATCATATAACAATATTGTAAGGAGAGTCACTAACGAATTCGCTATCAAGTTGTAAACAATGTTCGCTATCGGAATGTTAATTTGCCTTCCATTAATAGTATCGTTGTCTAATACTAATGGTATATATATTAATGAATTTGATGTCTAAAATACATTGTTATTCCTTAATGGTTCATTGTCTAACCAAAGAAAGATAATAAGGATAATGTTGTCAAATAAAAGTTGCTATCCATTAATGGTTCGCTATTTATTAATGGTTCGCTGTCCAGAATCTATAAAATTGTTATTTATTAAGGGTTAGTTGTCCAGAATCTACATACACACACTTATTGCAATCTTAAGGAAATTATGCACATACTTATTAATAACTTTGCTGCCAAGAATTTAAACGCAGCAACCGTCAGACACAACCATGCTCAGCCATGAGTTTGTTGCCATTTATGTGCTAACAATCTCCATTAAAAACATGACAGTGTTGTCTGTTCAACACACAGGATTAAAGTTGTCAAAAACTATGATGACGTTGTGTGTCAACAAATTTTGTTGCCAATTAAAGTATACTTCGTTGTCCATAAACTATATATAATAATTCGTTGGTATATCACAGGCATAGCAAAGAAATTTTCTAGTACAAGCGTAGGTATCACAATGAAAATCGTTATCCAGAATTTACCTTCAACCATTAAAATTGCTACCCAATCCAAATGTCATCTATAAATATCATTGTCTTGTAAAGGATTAACAAAAGTAGAAGGAAATTCGCAAGGAAATTAAAGGTATTTGCTGCTATGATATCACTGAGTTAAAATCCCAGTGGTAAATTTGCCAAGGTAAAATCGCAGACACATGAATAAATTCGTAGCACATGTATGATTTCGCAGCCATAAACTCACAGAGCATGCAATTCGCAGAGCATATATAATTTCGCTATCACACTGTATTAAAACATTGAGTTTAACATATTAAAAACGCAGAGCATGCCGATTTCTCCAAGCAGATATAAATTTGCAATCACATGATATTAAAACATTGATTTTAACATATTAAAAACGCAGAGCAAGACAATTTCGAAGAACAGATATAAATTTGCAATCACGTGATATTAAAACATTAAGTTTAACATATTAAAAACGCAGAGCAATCCAATTTTGAAGAGCATATATAAATTTGCAATCACATGATATTAAAACGTTGAGTTTAACATATTAAAAATGCAAAGCAAGCCAATTTCGAAGAGCAGATATAAATTTTCAATCACATGATATTGAAACATTGAGTTTAACATATTGAAAACGCAGAGCAAGACAAATTCGAAGAGCAGATATACATTTTCAATCACATGATATTAAAACGTTGAGTTTAACATTTTGAAAACACAGAGCAAGCCAAATTCGAAGAGAAGATATAAATTTGCAATCACATGATATTAAAATGTTGAGTTTAACATATTAAAAACGCAGAGCAAGCCAATTTCAAAGAGCAGATATAAATTTTTGCCAGGAAGGGTATTAAAAACACAGATTTACTTCACCAGGAAATGCATCAAAACGCAGAGATCAAACGCAGAGGATCATAAGCGGTTCGTTGTGGGAAAGAAAATACAATCGCAGAGGTAATCAATCACAACAAGGCGCAAGACAATCACTCAACCAGGTATAATTAATAGGGATAGACAGCTGGCAACACTATCATTCGCTCATCATCCATGCACAGAAAAGCAGGGCATTAGGATCTATAGGTCTATTAACACCGAAGTGACGACCGTTGATCTGGCTCCTGGTTGACTGCTCAGGCGTGTACTGATGATTTAGGGATGAGGACAAAGATAAACCACAATCTCTTCATAATAATCATTAAAACAGACAAAACAGTCATAGAAATCAGGGATCGATTGCCAAGGGAATCAATTCAAGCAACGAGCGTAAAGCTATGGTGAATTTAAGTTCTCGATTAAAAATTCTAAGTAAAACACTTTCTTTACACAATTAAAAGTACAAAAATGAAAGCGCAAGTTCAATATTAATCTACCATTCAAAAAAAAAGCATGCGTACCGTATCCCAAGGTGACAGCTCCGAGTCGTTGTCTTGCATGCTCCATCCCATTCACGCTTGTTGACTATTGTGACTTCACCGGTACCTCCCATCCAACACTAGGGGTACTCTTCTTCTACCTTATCCCCCCGAGCTGCAAAGGGGGCAGGCACACTAAACCAAAGAACAACTAGCTCCCAGCTTGCCTCGCAAGGCCGAGCTACCACTCGTCACCAAGCTGCGTATCCCAACTCCCACAAGATAAGTCAGTCAAGTCAAAAATTATGTAGCGTAACATTACGCATCCGAGAAGAGATCCATCCTCCTCCTCCCTCCTTTATATATAGTTTCTAAGTGATTTCTTTCCCAAATTCCCATTTTATTTATTCTTCAATAATTTAATTTAGAAAAATCCTCCCCCGTACACATGTCACCCATCCCCTTCGTTGCACTAGAAATTAATTTCATTAATTATTTAATTACTCATTTTTCCCTCACCTACCTAAAAGAATTCCTAGAATCGCTCCTAAGTGTCCCCATATTCCCTTACACATTTTAATGATTTAATGATTTATGTCCTTACTAAATTCCTAGTTGAGTTCAATTCGGAAAGTTCTTAAAGGCAAGATTCCTTACTAAGTTAGTCATTCTATTTTTTCCTTATGTTTCATTTTTTATTTATGTTCCCCACTTTTTCCCTTAGTTTCCAAATCCTTTAAGTTTCCCTCTTTTCCCTTTTTATCTAAAACTCAAATTAGTAAGTATAGAAAATTACCTTTTTCCCCTTTTTCTTTTTAATTAATAATTTTTAATTAGCATATGTAACAAACAATCATTCCCTGATTTTAAGAATTTAATCCCCCAAAGTAATTTGATTTTAATAAATTAATTGAATTTCTTACCCCTTCTCGTCCCATGTTTAAATATGAATAAATTATTTTTTTACCAAAAGTATCGCTTCAACCTATATTTTAAATTCCTAGGTTGGGCGACATTTTTAATAGGGAAATTGTTTTTAAATCTTTCTTATCACATCATTCGTTCTAAGGCCATCTAGGTTTATTCACTTATTAGTTAACAATGTGGCGTGCCCTTCAGGACACGCTAAGTGCTCCAAGGGTGCCACTCGCCTCATTTTGTTTCCCTTGCGCGACATGCCCTTTAGGATGCACTATGTGCTCCAAGGGTTCCACTCACCTCTTGTCGTTTTTCTTGCGCGACGTGCCCTTAAGGACACACTACGTGCTCCAAAGGTGCCACTCGCCTCTTGACTGAAATGGTAGACATCAAAAACCCCTGGAGTCAATACTCCGCCAGGTGATCTTGTGGGAGACTAAGGGCCTCTAAGGAATAAGGCCCCTGCCTTATTGTGCGCCCCTTAGAATCATCGTGAGCGACTGTCGCAGTTTTCCCTCACGACATCATGGGTCTTCCCGAACTAGGTAATCGTTAACCTACAGTTCGAGGCACAGTGGGAGTGCTAGTAGGTTGTGGCAGGGTTGTTGTCCACACCTCTCCCTCAACGCCTCTGGTTGTTGCGCCTGACCCCTTTACTCCACATGTGAGTCTGGTCGGCAAGCTATCGTCGGCCTGCATCATCAATGAATCATGTCAGAAATAAAATCAATCATCATAACATCTAATCAGATGTGCATATGTCATATCAACAATAATCAAAACCCAATATTCCACTCCCTGACTCGATCTGAAGTCCAAGGGGTTTCATCGATGCCTCTGCATCCTCGAGGTCCAAAGCCCTGCACACTCAGGAGAACCCATTCAATAGCACATGTCTATGTAACTACACAAAACAACATATAATCACATCCATAATGCCTCAAAATCATAATCAACGGCCAATCTCATAATAATTTGGATCACTTGCAAGCAAGTGTCCTCAAAGAATAAGTTCTCTCAGTGCGCACAAGAGCGGGATGTTACAGTGTCAAGTTATGAGAATGGTTTAAAATTTGTTATTCGTGATGAAATAAATGACCATAAGATACATTTAGTTGAAGAAGCATGTTGACTGGTAGGGAAGGTATAATTGAACATAGCATGCAAGGATAACAAGAGATACTTTGGTAGAGGAAGAGATTGTAGTGAAGGTAAATTTTATAATTCCAAACAAAAAGTAGAAGATGCATGTGAATAGAAGATGGATGAAAACAATGCACCAAGCAAAGTTTAAAGTAGAGGTTGCATATGTTTTAGAGGATGCAAAAGAGAAAATGGAAATCATAGAAGATCAATATACTTCTATAGTTATCGATATGGTCATCACAAGTCATTTCGCTAACCACGAAGAGAAGGCACATGCACAAACAAACCATGAACTCGGTTAGAACAAGAAAAGGTCTCCAAAGACTAACATCAAGTCACAATAGCAATGGAGCATGGAGAAAATAAGATGATGCCTAGAGGAATGATCAGACTAAAGAAGTAGCAATAAGTACTAAAAGAGCATAGATAACTAAGAAATAGCAGTTTTAGAACAAAGTGTAAATTCAAAGGTAAGTGTTGTAAAGTCACTATCAATTCTGATAACATAGAAAATATGGTTGCGGTAAAATATGTGGTATCAAAATTAAAGCTACAATGACAGAAGCATCGGTGACCATATAGGTTATTCTAGTTTTATGGCTATGAAACGATGGTGATTGGATACTACAAGGTATCCTTTGATATCAGTAAATACAAAGATGAAATTCTATGTGATTCATGTTGAAATAATGTAACTGCAAAGAGTATTCTTATTATTATTGATATATTATTCATAGGATCAATCCCCATTGTGGATTGATCATGTCAGTTATTGTAATAGGACCAAATCCCCTTTTGCAGATTGGTCAAAAGACAATTGTAATAGGCAGAATAAGAAGTCGGCCCTAGCAGTTATTAAAGAGACCCAGAAATATAATAAAGGTGGGTTTACCCACCCAGTTTGAGAAGTCGGCCCTGCCAGTGAAGAGACACTTCACACATGCCAGACTTGTATAAATACAGGAGGCTAGCGCCTCACTTAGACACAACTCACTTGCTCAGTTTGAGAGACAACTTCTGATCTATTACTGGGAAAGGAGAGAGAGAGTGGCGCATATCTAGGAGAGGACTTTTTGTATTAGCATAAGAGATCTCTTGGCATTGTATTGGCTATCTATATTAAGGAAGTTTTGCTAGGTTTTCTTCCCCTAGAGGGTTTCCCAGGATAAATGTTGTGTCTCTTGTGATTGTGTATTTCTCAGTGATCTTGGATTATGCTATTGTTATCTAATGAAATGAAAACATCTATAATAATGGCTTAAACATTAACATGGTATCAGAGCCAAGCTGAAGGAAGCATCTTTTGCAAGAGAAAAATGTCACTGTTGTCGTACTTGCAAATTAGGGTTTTTCAAAAGTGAAGCTTTTCAGCCCTAAAACTATCTAGAAAGTTGTGCCCTCCCCTAAGGATCAATTTGGCATCATCAGTGCACCTTTTCAGTGACTAGATCTCCTGGAAAGTGAAACCCTAGTTTCACAAAGTACTAGAAGTGCCAGAAAACCCGTACCAGAAGTACCAGAAGTACCAGAGTACCAGAGGTACCAGAAGCACCAGTCCAGAAATCCACAAATAAGATTTGAAGGAGTAAAAGTTGGATTTTCATAAATCTGACTGCACCAGCTAACTCACCTCAGCTCAGCGCATCTATCCCCTAGATCATAATTTCAAAATTCAAAGTTTGAAAAATTAGGGTTTTCTCATAAAAAACTAAGTTGCAGTTGCAGTTGCAGTCTCAGAACCAGTTGCAGTTGCAGTAGCAGTCATACTACCAGTTGCAGTAGCAGTCATACTACCAGTTGCAGTCACCCTTGAAGTTTTTAAAGAGTTGGTAATGATTATCGTTGCTACCAGATGGTGTCACCACGTGCAAATGCTATCAGAGGTATGTAGTCACATATGTTTAAATGGTTAAACTTTAAAGAGTATTTGCAGGAGAAGGGATCTCTTTCCATAGATCCAGAAGGATCTCAAGATCCAACACATTCAGAGGAATGATGCAACCCAGGTGTGATTACTCTGATATGCATCTATTT
>ML820153.1:79646-91607 GCA_009831015.1 Picea engelmannii
AGGAGAAACCTTGTGTGTTAGTTCCAGGTTGCCATGGAAGAATGCTTGGTCACAACACTATGAGAGTGTTGACCTCATTTCGTATTGTATTCCTTACCTTTAATCTTTGCTTCAGATAAATTATAAGTGATAGCTCTAAAGGATCTATTGTGATGATTTTTCGTGTTATTGCTTTATATTATCAGAGGGATATTATTCTTGCTTGTTGTTTTGTTGACATTGCTCCAGGTCACATGTAATAACCCTGAGGAATCTATAGTGAAGGTTGCAGAAGGCAACGTGCTAAAGAAGAGACCATAAATGAAGCAATCATCATTGGAAGAGAATAAGGTGACTTGCATGAGCTAAAGGGTCAATCAGAAGCTGCCATGACCCACACCATTGAAGAATCTTGGCATAGAAGATTAGATCACATCAACTACAAGGCACTACCATACATATGCAAAGCGGTCACAGGTTTACCAAAACTCAAAGGTGACCATGAAGGTGTATGCAATGGATGTGCACAAGGGAAGAACATCAAGAACCCATTTCCGAAGAAAGACAACAAGGAAGAAGGAGCCCTAGAGCTCATTCATTCAGATGTGTGTGGCTCAATGTCATCGTCCTCCATTAGTGGGTATGTATACTATGTATCATTCATTGAGGATTACTCTCGTAAGACCTGGATAAATTTGAAGTGTTCAGCAAGTTCAAGGAATTCAAAGCCTTGATAGAGAACCTTTTTGAAAGAAAGATTAAGATACTCAGGTCGGATAATGGAGGAGAATATACCTCAAAAGAGTTTGTGAACTTCTGCAAAGATGTTGGGATCAAGAGGGAACTCACTACTCCCTATAATCCCCAACAAAACAGTGTAGCTAAACGAAAGAATAAGAACCATACTGGAAGTTGTGAAGACTATGATCCATGATCAAGATCTTCCTATGTGCTTATGGGCAGAAGCAGCAATGGCAGTTGTTTATGTGTAGAACCAATTGTCCCATAGTGCACTTGGACTCAAGACACCGGAAGAGATGTTCACCGGAAATAATCCAGAGGTAAGCCATCTCAAAATATTTGGCTATCCAGTGTTTACTCATATACCTAAAGAAAAGAGAAAATACCTAAAGAAAAGAGAAACAAGTTGGACCCTTCAGGAAAGAAGGGAATATTTGTGGGATACTGTAAGGTCTCCAAGGCCTTCAGAATCTATATACCATGTCAACATCACATTGAGATCAGCAGGGATATGACCTTTGATGAAGATGCAGCGCTCAAGAAATCTAAACTATGCCAGCTTGAAGAGGTATATGAAGAGGAACCCATAATCCCCAATACTGCAATGAGGGAGGTTCCCAGAGCTGCAGAACCAGTAAGGGAAGTCGTAACTTCCCCTGATGAGGAATTTCTAGAAGACCATGATATAGTAGAAGTGAAAGAACCTCCTCAGATGACGATCCTCCATAAAAGAAAGCCATCTTGGGCTAAAGAGCTTATTCAAGATGGAGAGAAGTATGGTGTTCCCCAAGGAACTACAAGACAGGTGAAAAGACCAAAGACATTATCCAGTTATACGGCTTTGATGTGTGATCTCCTAGAAGAGGAGCCTACCTGCTTTGAAGAATCCATTCAGAGGAAATAATGGGCAGATGCCATGACAGAGGAATACCAATCCATAATGAAGAACGAAGTATGGGAAATAGTTCCCAGACCGAAGAATAAAGATGGGGTATCCTCCAGATGGCTCTTCAAAATAAGACATGTTGTTGATGGAAGTATTGAGAAGTATAAAGCAATATTTGTCACTCGTGGCTTTTCCCAGAAGGAAGGCATTGACTATGAAGAGACATTCTCTCATGTGGCCAGATACACTTTGATTAGAACCATCATAGCTCTTGCAGGTAAGATGAAGTGGAAGCTGCACTAGATGGACGTGAAGACAGCTTTCCTAATGTTGAAATAATGTAACTGCAAAGAGTATTCTTATTATTATTGATATATTATTCATAGGATCAATCCCCATTGTGGATTGATCATGTCGGTTGTTATAATAGGACCAAATCCCCTTTTGTGGATTGGTCAAAAGACAATTGTAATAGGCAGAATAAGAAGTTGGCCCTAGCAGTTATTAAAGAGACCCAGAAATATAATAAAGGTGGGTTTGTAACGAACCTCCTCGTTACGACGACCAACCTCTTAACAAGTGCAAATTTATTTTTATTTTTTTTATATTGTGTGTGCGCATGTGTACAAGGGTAATAAACACATTCGACTCTGTGTCGCCACCCGACGACGAACAAGGCGCGTACAACGACAAACACAACATGACAACCTAAGACGCACATCAAGTATATGCATGCATTAAACGACAATCAATCGACTATAAATAAGACTGACTACCCATCCGTCCTACCCTGCAATGGTTAGGACATCCAAGACACATAAGCAACTCTCAAGCCCAGGTTCCCATCGATTTTAACCATTTAAGGTCTCAGGGCTGGCGACTGTTCTGAGGAACAAGGAGGTGTCTAATTCCCTTATCCAAACCTAGTCTAACCATCAATCCTAGAATTTAAACATCAATAATTTGGAAATAGATCTCTTGCTCAAGAATCGAACAATTTAATACAATGATCTAATTATCTGTAACGCCATCTTGGTATGAACAACTAAATTAGGAAGGTCAATAGACATCAATTTGAAACTTAGCCATCATAACTACAATTTATAGCCCTTAATCAATTCTCATATAACAAGGACAATTCTGCAACCTATAAATCAAGTCCTTCATCACTTAGTACTATAGTTTTTCCATTACCATGCAATATAAGTAATTCTACCAATGTTATAATAAATTCAATTCTAGTGCATCGACAAAATATAATCAGATTAATTTAAGCTTACCATCTACACCTCAAGTTCCTATAAGTCTAACTAACATGAACCATAGCTAGAGATTTGCACTTGTATCCATAAGTTTAATATATCTAATAATTATAATAAATAAAGGTTCACTTAACATAATTTATTCTTCTCACTAATTATATGATAAACTAAAAGGATATAAATAGCCTCTTTTAGAAGGTACTAAGATATTTCATCCCAACAGCTTATGAAGTACTTGTCTTACTGAACATCAAGCTAACATACAAATTCCAACAATGAATGCTTTCCTTTAAATTAGAAAACCAACCACCTGTAAAACATTAAAAAGATAAATTCGTCTATCCTATGGAGACTCATATATTCTCATTAGCAAAAAGTATTGTATAACCAAAAAGGTGATTTATTTCAACTTAGAGTGAACCTCCCGGCATTGGGTCATCGGTGGTCTTACCACAGTCAAGCGTAATCAAGGATATTGTGTATTAAGTTCATTATAAATAACAGATAAATAAAGCTAAGAGATGGGCAACCGTAAGAGCAACCACCAATGTTTGTTGTATTTTAATTGAGAACATATTTAATGCTATCTGTCGACAACCATGTAATAAAATATATAATGTGATGATTGTCAACAAAAATATAATAAAAATGGAATCAGTGTTGTCTTTTATTGTTGGCTACCATAAAATATAATCAATTTAATCTAGGAATTCTCGCTGACACCCAAAATAAAGCAATACAGCGTTTGAATGGGCGGTCTAAAACCAGCAAGTTGTCAACCGGTGACCACAGTCTCAGCGCAGATCCAACTGGCGAATACTGAGTTGATTGGGATGTCGACCTACCATGAGATTTCGGTTAAGTATTAAAGGCAGACACAGGCAACAACTACGTTAAGGCTGAAGGGTAGTAAAAGGTAACGTTGTCTAAAACACCTAACGCTGCCAGAGTTAGGGCAATGCTTGAAGGGACCCGTGTGCCCTGTAATAAATACTAAAATGAACGGCCCGAGCATTCGTTAAAACGGATTGAGAGGTTTTATCAACCCAACAGTTGTCATCTACAAGCTGGATTTCCCATTCGAGGATGGTTGGGATGACATTAAGTTCACGGTGAAAAAAAAACATTTTCGAAGTGTGCCATTCCAGTACCATTTTTAGATGCATTTTTAGGTGGTAATTGTATCGATCAGGTGCCACTGTGCGCCTGGTTACAGGACACCCATCCTTTAGCGGATTTAAGAGGTGAGGAATTCCCTCAGAAATGGGAGCGCCCATGTAGAATCGCCCCAGGGATTCGCTCAAGAATTTGCTCAGGATAAAACTCAAACCTTAACCAAAGGATAATGGCAAAGAGAACACCCTGGTAAGCTAACCGCTACCTCAGAAAAACTGCAATGGAACTAAGGTAGTAGTGCAGAAGGATAAAAAGTTTAATAGAAGAAAGTAAGAATCGTCCTTGCACAATCGGGGATTATTGCAGGGTTTAAGGCCATTTCATTAACAATTTACCCAACAAAATTTCCAGAAACAATTCTCAGTACCCCTTTACAAAAAATGAAAATGCCAGAAGGGAATTTTCTTCAGTAACAGACTTACAAGGTAGAATGCCAGAACGAAATTTGACAACAAAAATGCCAGTCATGAAATTGGGACAGAACGAATTTTCAGAACCATTCGTACAAACGAAATGCCAAGGATGAAATTTGCCAGAATGAATTCACCATTTCACCCATCAAGAACGAATTCGAAATTTTTCTTTATCTATTTAAATAACAGAGGTAAAACATATATATTTATTAACGCACGAATTCGCCATTACAGCGCCTCCATGTATATACAACATTGCATTGTAACTATATCAGTGATTGTCAATGACTGTAAAACTATACAACAATAACTTAAATGTGAATATACCACATCCGGGAATTTACAGCACGAAGAGTAAAGAGGAAGCATAAAGATCCCAACCAAGGAACAGTAAAACCCAAACCAGAACGTTGACCACAATAATTTTAGACAATCAATCGAACGGGCAAAAGCTCAAGGCAAAATTCATCCATTTACAATCAACATACAGATCAAGCATAAGTTCCTAATGCATTCTACTCTACAAAATAACGAGCATACTGTGGCCTTATCGCCCACCTCGAATGACGTCCACGCGCTCCGTGCCGCTCCCGCTCGTCGACCGTCAAGACTACACCGATACCTCCCAGCCAACGCTAGGGGTACTATGCTTCCCCTTTAGACCCCGAGCCGCAAAGGGGCCACACACTATCCAGATGGTACGTCTAGCTCCCAGCTCGCCTCGCAAGGCCGAGCTACCACTCCTATCTGAGCTGGGAAATCCCAACTCCCCACAAGTAAATCAGTCAAGTCACTAATCCGACAGCATAACGTTACGCTAACAGCCCATCCCCTTCTTCCTCCTCCTTCCTCTCTTTTATAGAGTTTTAGAACTTCCAATCTTTCCCTAAATCTCATTTACTTTAAGTTTTAATAAAAATCTTCTAAAAATTCTCCTTCGTACAAGTGTCATTCATCCCCCACATTCCTCCATAATTATTTTCTTTAATTTATTAAATTGTCTTTTTTCCCTCACCCACCTAGAGTTACTCCTAAATTTACTCCTAGGTGTCCCTAGATTCCCTTACAAGTTTTAAAAGCTTTCCCTAAAAAGAAATTGCTAAATCAGTTCAAAATTAGAAGTTTCTTAAATGTCGATTCTTTCCTAAGTTGGTTTCCCTCTTTTTACCATGAGTTTCCCTCTTTCCCTTTTTATGTTGCCTCATTCCCTAGTTTCCTAATTTTTATATTTCCCTCTTTTACTTTTATTATTAATTTAGTATCTTTTTAAACTAACAAAAATTAAAATAATTAATTTCTTCTTTATATTTCATATCCACAGCTTTTAATTAATTTCTTACTCTCTTCATTTTACCCCAAAAAATTATGAAGACCAAAATTATTACTTAAATGGTTTTTATTTTAAATTTTACTATTTAAATTTTTATAGATGTTTTCTCAAGGGTAGACAAAATTTTACCCCTAGCAAAGTTTCAGACTTAGGACTTAGATTCTGAACTGGGCGACATTTTTAATTAGGGGAGTTGTTTTAAAATTTCTTAATGTGTTAAATGTCTTAGGGCCATCTAGGTTCAACCCTCTATCATCATCAACGCGACGTGCCCTTCAGGACGCACTAGGTGCTCCAAGGGTGCCATTCGCCTCATCTGTTCCTTTGCGCGACGTGCCCTTTAGGACGCACTACGTGCTCCAAGGGTGTCACTCGCCTCTTTGTTTCTTTTGCACGACGTGTCCTTCAAGATGCACCACGTGCTCCAAGGGTGCCACTCACTTCTTGACTGATTGGTAGACATCAATAACCCCTGGAGTCAACACTCCGCCAGGTGAACTTGTGGGAGACTAAGGGATTCTAAGGAATAAGGCCCCCGCCTTATTGCGCGCCCCTTAGAATCATCGTGAGCGACTGTCGCAGTCTACCCTCATGGCATCGTGGGTCCTCTCGAACTAGGTAATCGTTAACCTACAGTTCGAGCCACGGCGGGAGTGCTAGTAGGTTGTGGCAGGGTTGTTGTCCACACCTCTCCCTCAACCTCTCTGGTAGTCGTGTGTGGCCCCTTTACTCCATATTTGAGTCTAGTCGACAAGCTATTGTCAGCCTGCATCATCAACAATCATGTCAGAACATGTCCACCTCATATCATCTAATCAAATGTACTAAAATCACAGTAAAACAATCAAACCCCAATAGCACACTCCCTGACTCGATCCGGAGTCCAAGGGGTTCCATCGATGCCTCTGCATCCTCAAGGTCCAAAACCCTGCACACTCAGTAAAACCGAGTCAATAGCACCTGTCTATTTCAGTGCAGTAAAACATCATGTCATCTACCATAACACATCATAATTAAGGACAAGTGTTTTAATATCATAATAGTCTGGATCACTTGCGAGCAAGTGTCCTCAAAGAATAAGTTTTCTCAGTGCGCCAGAGCGGGATGTTACAAGGTTTACCCACCCAGTTTGAGAAGTCGGCCCTGCCAATGAAGAGACACTTCACACGTGCCATACTTGTATAAATATAGGAGGCTAGCGCCTCACTTAGACACAACTCACTTGCTCAGTTTGAGAGACAAGTTCTGATATGTTACCGGCAAAGGAGAGAGAGAGAGTGATGCATATCTAGGAGAGGACTTTTTGTATTAGCATAAGAGATCTCTTGGCATTGTATTGGCTATCTATATTAAGGAAGTTTTGTTGGGTTTTCTTCCCCTAGAGGGTTTCCCAGGATAAATGTTGTGTCTCTTGTGATTGTGTATTTCTCAGTGATCTTGATTATGCTATTGTTATCTAATGAAATGCAAACATCTATAATAATGGCTTAAACATTAACAATTCCACCCTCATTAGTTATTTCCACTTCTTGTTGGAAAGTTCATGCCAATATGATAAATGCATAGTGCATGACAGAAAGAACACCTATTCCATCATTAAGGATGAGAAAATATTCAATTTTATCCCGGTGAAGGAAGAAAATGCCAAAGAGGTGTCACTATTGTTTATAAATAAATTTGTATGTGTGATGGAGGAGACAAAAAGAATGTCATATGGTTATGCATAAAAAAGTGACAGAGCACATTGAAGAGATAACAAAGCATTCCAAGGAAAAGGTGATCCCTACAAAATCAAAGAAGCTTTTGGAATATTTTATTGATAATGTGTAATGGCATGCTATATGGATTGCCACTGAAGAGGAAGATTGCACATAAGATAGAGTTTATTCAAGACAAGGCATTTCCAAATCAATTAACACAACATTAGTGTAGAAATATCATGAGTCTAAGTTTTAATGCAAATTCAAAAATTTCACCTCCCAATAGAGGTTTCCTTAAGCTAATCCTGGAGAGATTTTAGCCTTAGGGTTGATCTGAACTATATAATTATATCAGAAAAAATAGTATACATTTCACTTCTCCTCCATCTAAATTGTATAAATTCCGTTGCAAAATGGCAATAATAAATTTTAACGCAACTCAGAAATTTCACCTTTCCTAGAGTTTTATTAGATCTAACCTTGTGAATGTTTATCTTTAGCGTTGTTGTGAAATATATAAAATAAATGGCATCAACAACAGACTATATTTCAACTCTTAACAACCTCAATCCACAAGGCAATTCAGTAGATAAGATACCAATGTGTTCCGATAAGTTTTATCCCTCTAAGGAAATTTTATCATGCATATAACAGATCTGAAAACACTTATGACAGATGTAAATATGCCCTTGTATTCTTCAATTATAAAGTTAGATCACTTCACACATTCACTCTTAACTTATGTCAAATCAACAAGACATATAGAGCTGAAAATTATAAACCATGAAGAATATAGATGGTTGAAAATCAAATATGTAAAAAGACAAGTATTGGACAGTGGGAAAAATCATTAATATGCATAAAGATAAAGTTCATGTACATACCATAACCTTATCACAAGGTTAATACAATCATATAGCTCTCCAAAACCCTAGCTAGAGAAAACCAAGAAAACCCTAGCTCACACCAAGGAGATCTAACAAGCATGAGATGTCCTAGGGAAGGTTTATCCTCTTCTTCTTCACTTCAACAAGTACAACCTAGGGTTTCATCTCAAAACCTTAATCTCCAAGAGATAAAACCCTAACCCTAGTCTTCAAGATGATCCAACAAGCTTAAGAAACCCTTGCGACACCAAGAGAGAGAGAGATATCAAGTACATAAGAAGATTCAAGAGAGAGAGAGAAGTGGTGCACTCCTTTTGATCACATCTCTAACATAAGAATGAAGAATAAGTCATGAATGAATTATAAGTGAAGGACTCTATATTTCCTCTATATATATATATATATGAGAGGTAAGGGAGTCCAACATTACATTTGTGGGCCAATGCCCTTACAAGAAACCTACAATAACATGTGGAGCGCTACACTCCAAGGGTACATATGTCAAGCTCCAAGGCAATGTCGTCCACAAGAAAGGCTCCAAATGCAATGGTGCTCCACAAGGTGTGTCCAACACTCCTCCTACAAGCTTCCAAAGACTTTGTGGACAACAATCCTCTTAATCCATGTACTCCATTTGGCCCACTCCCCCTGCATGAACATTGTCACAACCCAATCACCCTTGAGCCAACTCCAAGCCTCCATGTAAGCATCCAAGCTACCATGTGTTGTCAAGGGCCCAATTCCCTCCTATGGGATGCAAAATGCTCCTCCTCCTAAGTAGGGTGTTCTCTAAGAAAGTAACCATCTCCATGTGGCCATTATGTAAAACATCACCAATGTTGTTAAGAGATCTTCAATGCCCTACAGAAGAATATAATGCAAGCACCCAACTAAGTTCAAGCAGCCACTCAGTAAGCCATCTCCAATGTGAAAATACATCATGGACCATCTCCCATGTGAAAATCCATCATGGACCATCCAAGCGCTAAACATACATGATGTACCCCAAATCTCATGAAGCACCCCCAAATATGGTGTAAACACTTTCGAAGTATCCTCGAAAGCTAACACAAATCACTAGACCACTCGAGAAAAGATACCAAACAAGTGTACTTCAATTGCAACAAGGTACAACCCTTAGGACACCATTTTCCATGCATACAATAGATCTAAAATAAATTTATTACATCAAAATTTACAACAATAAATATGCTTCTTTTTTCTTCAAGATATGTGTCAAATCACTTAACAATTTTAGAATTATCTTATATCAAATCAACATGAACAACAAGTGTTGAAACTACCCAAGAAATAAGACAAGCTTAAATTCAAGTCCACAAGTACACAATTATTGGGTAGTTGAAACACTTCTTGTATATATAAGACAATATCAAGCTCTCCAAAACCCTAACTAGGGAAACCAAGAAATCCATAGCCACCAACTCTTCCTAGCTAGGAATCATTCCTAACCAAAGTTGGCTACTCCACCAAAAATCTTCAACAAGCTAGCATCATCATCGACAAGTCCTCCTTGGCTTCAATCCAAATGCCTCTCTCTTCTCCTCCTCAACAAGCATAATAAGTAGCACTAGAGTTTCCAAAACCCTAGTTGTATGCTCTCACAAGACCTACAAGATATAATGTTACCTTTATCTCTCAAGGCTTTATGTCAAACCCTAGCTTCTTTGCCTCCTTAGGGTAAAACCCTAACCAATACCTTAAATTTCATTGGCACACCAAGACAAACACAGATAATACAAAGAGGAGAGCACAAGAGAGAGGAAGTATTGTGCTCCACTCCTCACATCTCTAACACGAGAGTGAGATGAATGAATGTGTGAATGAAATATTTCCTTCCTCTATTTACATGAGAAGAAAGTGTGTTCAACAATATAAAGTGGTCCCAAACTACTACACACTACCTATCCATAAGGAGATAAGCACGAATGTGAAGTGCTCCCTCTACAAGTGACACATGTCAAGCTCCAAGGTGAATACATTCAACAAGAAAGGCTCAATGATCCTCAAGAAGGTATAACAATCCACCTCTACAAGCCTCCAAAAGCTCCAACACTCCTATGCCATGTACTCATTTGGATCCACCACACCTACATGATCACTCCCTCAACTCAAGTGTCCTTAATTCAAGCACAAGCCTCCATGCAAGCAACCAAGTGTTTGTATGCCAACTGGGGCTCAATTCCCTCCTCCACAATGCCAAACACTCATCCAAGGCAATTTGTCCTCCAAGAAAGCCACCCACTCTCCATGTGCACATCATGAAGAATGTCATCATGTTGTCTAGGTCTCCAACGTTCCAAGGAAGAATGACACACAAGCATCCACACAAGGTCTGGCAATCAATGAGCAAGGCACCTCTCATGTGTATGTCCATCAAGGAACAACCAAGTGTCATATATACACCATGCACCCCATATCACATGAAGCACCCCCAAGCATGGTGTAAAAACTTTTGAAGTAACCTTGAAAGCTAATAATTAGTCCATTGGAAAGCGCAAAATTGAACAACATGTTGGTGACATGTTGTTAAAGGTCTTAATCAAGAAAAGTATGAGATTTTGTGATAATAGCATGGATAATTCCAAATAAGGATGGACATTGGAGGATGTGTATAGACTTCAAAGCATTGACTAAGATCACGATTAGGTATAGGTTCTCATTGACTTGAAGGATGGACAATATAATGGAAAATTTGAGTAGCATGAGAGACTTTGCCAAGAGAGATTTGAAGAGTAGATATCACCAAATTAGTATCAAAGAGGGAAATGAATGGGAGACTACATTAAAGATTACATGAGTAGTTGGTTATGTCATTCGGACTGACTAATGCATAGAGCACATTCATGTGATTGATGACAAAGGTAATGTGACAATATATTGCTAAGATTTTAGTTTATTTAGATGATAATCCCATTTTAAGTAATAGTGGAGACCGACACTTGGAGTATCTGATGGTGGTGTTTGAATTACTAAGAAGAGATCAAATGCACATAAACTTGAAGAAGTTTGAATTTTTCAAGGAATAGTTGTTGTACCTTGGATTCATTATTTCTATGGATAGGTTGTGCATGGATCTAGAGAAAGTGAAGGAAATTTTGGAATGACTCATACCTTGTAGTGCCATAGAGATGAGAAGTTTTCATGATAAAGCAACTTTTTATAGGAATTCCATAAGAGGATTCAATTGGATATTTGCAACAATGATACAATGTATGAAAGAGCACGTAGTCACAAGTTTTGAGATGTTAAAGTAGAAAATAATAGAGCCATCTATGTTGGCATTACTTAATTTCAATAAGCATTTCAAGTGGATCGTGACAACCATGATATGCAGTGTTGAGTTAGGAAGGTAGGCTATTGGTATTCTTTAGTGAGAAGCTAAATGAAGCACAATGTGCATATTTTACTTATGAGAGTGGGTTTTATGTTATTGTGCAAGCACTAAAGAATTTGAGGGACTACTTATTCCCATGGGAGTTCATATTGTACACAGACCATTAAAAATTGATGTTTATCAACAAGTGAAAAGTTAAATAAAGCATAATGTAAGTATTTTACATGATTTA
>ML820154.1:0-22730 GCA_009831015.1 Picea engelmannii
TTGGATATGTTTCCATATAGTACATTGGGAATAGTGAAGCCGACAATAAGACCTCCAATCTCTTATCCAATCAGATCAGTACATATATGTTACTTTTTATTATATAAAATATATGTGTTTAATTACATAGCTCCAACAATAGATATTGCGCAAATATTTTGGGTCAAAGGACAAACTAATATGTGTTCAACGCATTATCGATCGCTATAGTCCCTCTATGCCTACAACAAAGACTAATAAAATGAAATGGTTAAACGATTATCTATAAACATAATGCAAACTGTAAAAATCTTTATTTTCTACAAGGAATATTTATATTAAAATTTTAGGGATAGCACATTATCTTATGAAATAGGTTTAAAGAAGTATAAAATATAATTTTCATTATTTTATTTTATATTTTTAAATTAAACATATTTATGTTTTAAAGATGTTCATTGATAATATTATTTAATATTAATAAAGTCAAACGATTAAACAATATTTTGGTTAAACTTTGCCTTTAGGTATGGAGTCAATTGTTAAAATATCGATTTTTTTTTGGTCAAAGTTCCTTCAAATTTTATGGAAAAGGATTATATACATAAAAGTATGAATTGTAATATGTATTTCGCAATTTTTTTAAGTTATAATTAAAATGTATTTCAATTTAATTTCTAATTATTTTTATTTTCATTCTTAAAATATGCTATAACCATTTTCAAATCATATTCACCAAGGAACATTATGAATATATTTAATTTAAAAATACAAAATGTTTTCTAAATTAAGCCATTTTCAAATCATATTCACAGAAACATTATGAATATATTTAATTTAAAAATATAAAATATTTTTAAAATTAAAAGTGTAGATGGTAAGATAGATGCTTTGTTTAAATCATATTCACAACATTATCAATATATTTATTTTTAAAATATAAAATGTTTTTAAAATTAAAAGTGTAGAAGGTAAGATGGATGCTTTGGTCTTATGTAAACAAAATCATTTTATGATAAATTTTCAAATCATATTCTCGAAGAGACATTATGAATATATTTAATTTTAAAATATAAAATATTTTTGAAATTGAAAGTGTAGATGGTAAGATAGATGTTTTGGTCTTATGGAAACAAAATTATCGAACGATAGTTGTTTAATGTTAAGGTGATGTATTTATTAAAAGTATAAAAGCAATATAACAATTATTAGTCCATGCCGAAGGTGTAGAGGGACTATAGCGATCAATAATTCATTGATTTCATCTTAGTCTATCCTTTGACTATAATTTTTTGCATAATCTCTATTGTTCGAAATAGAGAACTAAAAACATTATTTTTTATATAATAAAAAAAAACTTATATGCCATGATCTCATTGGAGAATATATTCGAAGTCTTATTTCCAGTTTTTCTATTCCCAATGTTTTAAATGTTAACATATCCAGAGCTTTGATCATCTACAATCTTTTTGAATTTTTATTACTTTTATTTAAATGTTTAGATATCCAAAATTTTGAGCATCGACACTCATTTTTATAAAGTACTTAAACATCCATGGCACACTGCATTCTTTTTTAAATGTGTACATAGCGCGAGACCCTTAAACAATATTGATGGCCTTAAATGTTTACTTAATAGGCCTAACAACCTTAAATGTTTACTTAACAGCCCTGTCACAATGCATTTTCCTTCGATTTCTGGATACAATCTTGTCTGCAGTGAATTTGGGCAATATTGTTGTCCACTCGCATTACTGGTTCACTAGTTGTTGCTTGCACGCTGGTTCGTTGGTTCGTTGGATGTTGCTTATTGTTGTTTTCTTCAACTTTGAAAAGTTGAGGTCCTGCAGCTGCAGTTGGACATCTTGTTTCTTTCTCACTGGTTTTTTGTTTGTTGGTTGCTCTTGTTTGCTTCAAATTTGCAAGGTTGAAGTCCTACACTCGTAGTTCGACCTTTTCTTGCACTTTGCAGGGTTGAAATCATGCACCCTTGTTTGCTTCAACTTTGCAAGGTTGATGTCTTGCATCCGCAATTGGACCTGTTGTCGCAGTTTGCAGGGTTGTGATTATGCACCTGCAATTGGCGTTGTGATTCTGTCATTCCCCATTCACGAGTAAGTTTCAGTACCATGGTTTCATTCCTATTCGTTGCTTTTTGTTTACTATTTACAATTTGCAGGTAAGAATTTTCAATACTGAGAAGTGTTGAAAATCAAAATAAATATAAAAAAACTATAGAAATAATACCTGAGTGAAAATGCGCTTGCAGAACATCCTTAAATGTGACCACTGGGATCAAAGAAACAAGAATGTATTGCTATCCCCGAAAAGTGATCAACAAGAAAGCTTGTCGCCTTTGCAAAATTTTCTTGTAGATGAAAACTGTAGCTAGATATAGAAGGACTAGGTATGGTACAATGTTAAGCAAGCTGCAAGAAAAATTGAAAACATTGTCGATCCTTACCCATCTTTATCAATGACATATTTCAGTAGGCTATAAAAAAAAATGCAGGACCTTGAATGTGAATCCTGGGTGAACGATGAAGATAAAAAGGAAAGCCAAATTCTTAGTGGGCAGTGGAGTTTGAACACGGGTTTCTTTGTAGCTTATGGGATGGGGTTCAATAGACTTGTGAGAAACAAGATGTGTAGTCGCATGATTAGGGGGATTATTAATAGGTTTGGGAAAATCAAGGGATCCTAGAGGATTAGGCTAAGGGTCAACATTTTTAACTAGTCCAATACTGTTCAATACCTCTTAAAATGTAGTTTTTTAATGACAAAAATCAGCAAATGAAATTCCTGTCATATACTTAGCAACCCTAGAGATAATTGTCTTCATAAATTTTAGAAATTCCTTAAACCCACATTCAAGAATTACCATAAGCATAAATACACTTTGCTAAGCAAAATAACAGCATGAATAATACAGTGGACAACAACCCATAACACAGAAATTTAGGCAAATGCCAGGGAAAACCCCAATGTGGGGAAACCCAATGAGAGAGAGAGAGAGAGATATTATTATTATGCTTCAGGAAAGTACAAAATAGCAACAAAACCACATTTCCAGCCAAGGAAAATACCTCACAGCAAAAAATCTGTCCCACGGAAATCCGCCTCATTTTACATGCCAAAACCCTACTACTGTATGGCTTCCTTTGTACCTCATTTTTCGTGCCCACAGTCAGTTGTATGGATTGTTCCGTACGGCCCAGAAACAACGAAAGAAAAACTGAAATCTTCCTCGAAATCTGTGCCCAAAGATGCCTTTATTTTCGTGCCAAATCTGTATGGATTGTATGGAATCGTATGGAATGTATTGATCCGTACAGTAAGGCCTCCCACAGCAAAAAAAAAAATCGGCCCAAAACTCACAGAATTTTTTTTCTTAGGATTCATGCCCTCCTTCCTTGGAAAATGTGCCCTCTTTGTTTCTCACTTTCCTCTCTCAAGCATACTCAGAAAATCTCTCTTAATCTCCTCCCGATGTCCTCTCAACATGTCTTGCACACTACCCAATGCATTCTTTTATAATCTGAAAATGACATTTCTCCCTCCAAAGTGTCTTTTCACATTCTCAACCCTAGATCCAAAGGCCAAGATTAGATCTTGCCTTTTTTCAAGATCAAGAGTCATGATCCATTCCCTCCAAAATGTATCATTTAAATTAAAGTGCTTTTCACTTTATTACATAAGTGCTTTATGAAAATAAAGTCACTTTAAAATTAGAAGGTACACTTTATTAAAAAGTCACCTTAATAAAAGAACCACTCAAAACAACTTTATAAAACCTATTACAAAGTTAATTCACCGGTAGTGTAAATATTAAGGTAACATCCGCATACAAGACAAAACATGCGGAGTACCTCCCAAGCTAAAAAGCTAACACTCCATCTTAGCGAGGGAGGTACTTCTGGTATCACCACCAGAATCTGTCTCCATCTCATCAGCTGCCATAGCTACTCCCTCTGTACTAAAAGTCTCTGCTCCCTCTAAACAAGAAGCCACTACTCTCACTGCACTCGAAGCCTCTGTTGCTACCTCTGTTGTACCACGAACTGAAGACATGCTCCTAGGAGACTGCACACTCTCCTGAGCATACAACAATGTCGACTCATGCCTGTTGAGTCACTTGAGAGTCCCGGAAGAATACTGAGTGCCATGTATCAACTCTCTCTCATGTGCTACCTGCCAACTCTCTGACACAAAATCTGAGTCTAGAAATCCATTGGACCCCAACACAGGTCTACCCAACAACCTGTACAAGCCCTCATACTTGACACCAAGCATCATTGTTGTGTCAACAGTTTCTCCTACATTATACAACAATACATGTCCACCATAGAAAACAACTCCAAATCCAATCTCATCCAAAGTTGACACTAAGAGAAAATTAACTATCAACTCTGGAATATATAACACCTCACCAACCTCTAGAAGACCTCCTGACTATAGTTGGAATCTGACCCTTCCAACCCGCTTTACTTCAAGTTGTGGGTCGGCTCCACAATTCACTCTACAGTATGAGTCTATCTCTATAAGATCAAGGAAAACCTCAACCCAGTCATGTGCTGAGAAGCACCACTGTCCACAAACCAAGACTCAATGTCCTCAAACATTAGGGATCCACTGCCCATGAGACCAGTCGTGAGAGAGAATTCCTTCTCATATCGCTGAGAAAACTCTGCAACTTCTGCTGAAGCTGACACCTCTAGTTCCGGTTTCTTCTTCTTCTTATTCAGACATTGACTAGCATAGTGGCCAGTCTTGTGACATGCAAAGCATTTCACCTTGCTCATGTCCTTCTTATTCTCATTTCCCTTTACCACAAGAACAACGTTATTATCATATGCACCATCCAATGCCTTTTCCTGAGACCCCTCCCAGATCTCCTCCTACGTAAAATCATCCCATAATCTGCTCCAGTCATGGATCTTCTCTCTCCCCACTACACACTTGACGAAAACCTCCCACTCCTTGGTGAAGCCTTTGAGGGCTATCCGCACCAACTCTGAGTCAGGAATGACTTCTCCAATAGCTACCAACTCGTCCTTCACCTGTGAAACCCAGGTGAGTTAGGTGGCCACACTCTCTCCTTTGACCATCCTAGCTCCATGGAGCTTGTCCCGAAGAGCCATTTTCTGGTTCTCATTCTTAGCCTCATACAAGCCTTTCATTCCAACCCACATTTCATTGGTTGTCTTATTCTCAGCCAAGTGTGGAATAATGTGGTCTCTGACCCCATCCAAGATGATTCTTCGAGTCTTAGCTTCATTCATGTCATGAACATCAAGAATTGTGGGATCTGTAGGTACAGCTACAACAATGTTTGCAAACGACCACAATTTTCTCTCATTGAGAACACTGTTGATTCTAACCTTCCATTGCAATTAGTTGGAGATCCCCTCCAATCTATCTTCAAACCTGATGCTAGAAGTCATCTTTGTCCACCTGACAAAGAACCTTTTCCTGCCTTCTTCAAGCAAATGCACCAATAAATCACTTGATGTCTCAAGTGTCAAATTCTTCCCACTGAATTTTAGAGCCCTAGCTCTGATACCATGTAGATTTTTAATGACAAAAATCAGCAAATGAAATTTCTATCATACACTTAGCAACCCTAGAGATAACTGTCTTCATAAATTTCAAAAATTCCTTAAACCCACATTCAGAAATTACCATAAGAAGAAATACACTTTGCTAAGAAAAATAGAAACATAAATAATACAGTGGACAACAACCCATAACACACAAAAATCTAGGCAAATTCCAGGGAAAACCTCAATGTGGGGAAACCCAATGAGAGAGAGAAAGATATTATTATTATGCTTCAAGAAAGTACAAAACAACAGCAAAACCACATTTCCAACCAAGGAAAATACCTCACAGCACCAAATCTATCCCACAGAAATCTGCCTCGTTTTCCATGCCAAAAACATAATGCTATATGGCCTCCTTCGTACCTCGTTTTCCATGCCCACAGTCAACTATATGGACTGTTTTGTATGGCCCAGAAACAATGAACAAAAAATTGAAATCTGCCTCAAAATTCATGCCTGAAGTTACCTCTATTTTCCTGCAAAATACATACGACTGTATGGAATATACGGATCCATACAGTATGGCCTCCCACAGTAGAAAAAATATTTCGGCCCAAAACTCATAGAAATTGTTTTCTTGGGATTTGTGCCCTCCTTCCTTTGAAAACCTGCCCTCTTTGATGCTCACTTTCCTCTTTCAAGCATACTAAGAAAATCTATCTCAATATCCTCCCGATGTCCTCTCAACATGTCTTGCACACTATCCAATGCATTCTTTTATAATCTGAAAATGACATTTTTCCTTTGAAAGTGTCTTTTCACCTTCTCAACCCTAGATCCAAAGGCCAAGATTAGATCTTGTATTTTTTCAAGATCAAGAGTCGTGATCCATTCCCTCCAAAATGTCTCATTTAAATTAAAGTGATTTTCACTTTATTACATAAGTGCTTAATGAAAATAAAGTCACTTTATTACATAAGTGCTTTATGAAAATAAAGTCACTTTAAAATTAAAAGGTACACTTTAGTAAAAAATCACTTTAATAAAAGAACCACTTAAAACAACTTTATAAAACCTATTACAAAGTTAAGTCACTCGTAGTGTAAATATTAAGGTAACATCCGCATAGAAGACAAAACATGCAGAGTACCACCCGAGCTAAAAAGATAACACTCTCTCTTAACGAGGGAGGTACTTCTAGTATCATCACCAGAATCTGTCTCCATCTCATCAGCTTCCATAGCTACTCCCTTTGTACTAGAAGTCTCTTCTCCCTCTGAACATGAAGCCACTACTCCCACTGCACTAAAAACCTCTGCTTCTACCTCTATTGTACCATGAACTAAATACATGCTCTTAGGAGACTGCACACTCTCCTGAGCATCCAACTATGTCGACTCATGCCTACTGAGTCCCTTGAGAGTCCTGGAAGAAGAATGGGTACCATGCATCAACTCTCTCTCCCGTGCTACCTGCCAACTCTCTGACACAAAATCTGATTCCAAAAATCCACTAGACCCCAACACAAGTCTACCCAATAACCTGTACAAGCCCTCATACTTGACATGAAACATCATTGTTATGTCAGCATTTGCTCCTACATGATACAACAATACATGTCCATCATAGAAAACAACTCCAAATCCACTCTCATCCAAAGTTGACACTCAGAGAAAATTAATTGTCAACTCTGGAATATATCACCTCTCCAACCTCCAGAAGACCTCCTAACTATAGTTGGAATCTCACACTTCCAACCCCCTTTACTGCAAGTTGTGGGCCGACTCCATAATTCACTCTACAGTGTGAGTCTATCTCTGTAAGATCGAGGAAAACCTAAACCCATTCATGTGCCGAGAAGCACCACTATCCACAAACCAAAACTCAATGTCCTCGAACGTTAGGCATCCACTGCCCACAGGACCAGTCATGAGAGAGAATTTCTTCTCATATCTCTGAGTAAAATCTGCAACTTCTGTTGAAGCTGACACCTCTAGTTTCGGTTTCTTTTTTTTCCTGTTCGAACATTGAGTGGCATAGTGGCCAGTCTTGTGACATGCAAAGCATTTCACCTTGCTCATGTCCTTCTTTTTCTCATTTCCCTTTACCACAAGATCAATGTTCTTGTCATCTTCACCATCCAATGTTTTTTCCTGAGTCCCCTCCCAGATCTCCTCCTACGTAAAATCATCCCATAATCTCCTCCAGTCAAGGAGCTTCTCTCTCCCCACCACGCACTTGACGAAAACCTCCCACTCCTTGGTGAATCCTTTGAGGGATATCTTCACCAACTCTAAGTCAGGAATTAATTCTCCAATAGTTTCCAACTCGTCCTTCACCTGTGCAACCCGGGTGATTTAGGTGGCCACACTCTCTCCTTTGACCATCATAGCTCCATGGAGCTTGTCCCAGAGAACCATTTTTCGGTCCTCATTCTTAACCTCATACAAGCCTTTCATTATAACCCACATTTCATTGACTATCTTCTTCTCAACCGAGTCTGGAATAAGGTGGTCTCTGACCCCATCCAAGATGATTCTCTGGGTCTTAGCTTCATTCACCTCATGAACATCAAGAGCTTTGGGATCTGTAGGTACAACTAAAACAATGTTCGCAAACGACCACAATTTGTTCTCCTTGAGACCACTATTGATTCTAACCTCCTTCCACTGCAGGTAGTTGGAGATCCCCTCCAATCTATCTTCAAACCTAATGCTGGAAGTCATCTTTGTCCATCTGACAAAGAACCTTTTTCTTCCTTCTTCAAGAAAATGCATCAACAAATCACTTGTTGTCTCAAGTGTCAAATGTTGCCTAGTGAACTTCAGAGCCCTAGCTCTAATACCATGTAGATTTTTAATGACAAAAATCAACAAATGAAATTTCTACCATACACTTAGCAACCCTAGAGATAACTGTCTTCATAAATTTCAGAAATGCCTTAAACCCACATTCAGAAATTACCATAAGCAGAAATACACTTTGCTAATCAAAATAGCAGTGGAAATAATACAGTGGAAAATAACCAATAACACACAAAAATTTAGGCAAATGCCAGGGAAAACCCAAATGTCAGGAAACCCAACAAGAGAGAGAGAGAGAGAGAGAGAGAGAGAGATTATTATTATTCTTCAGGAAAGTAAAAAACAATAGAAAAACCACATTTCCAGCCAAGGAAAATACCTCACAACACCAAATCTACCCCACATAAATCTACCTTGTTTTCCATGCCAAAATCGTATTGTTGTACGGCCTCCTTCATACCTCGTTTTGCATGCCCACAGTCAATTGTACAGACTGTTCCGTATGAACCAGAACCAACGAACAAAAAACTAAAATCTTCCTTGAAATTCGTGCCTGATGTTGCCTCAATTTTTGTGCCAAATCTGTACGGACTGTACATAATCGTACGTACTGTACGAATCCATACAGTATGGCCTCCCACATCAGAAAAAAATATTTCGGCCCAAAACTCACATAAATTGTTTTCTTGGGATTCTTGCCCTCCTTCGTTGGAGAACGTGCTCTCTTTGTTGCTCACTTTCCTCTCTCAAGCATACTCAGAAAATCTATCTCAATATCCTCCTGATGTCCTCTCAACATGTCTTGCACACTACCCAATGAATTCTTTTATAATCTAAAAATGACATTTTTCTCTCCAAAGTGTCTTTTCACCTTCTCAACCCTAGATCCAAAGGCCAAGATTAGATCTTGCCTTTTTTCAAGATCAAGGGTCATGATCCATTCCCTCCAAAATGTCTCATTTAAATTAAAGTGATTTTCACTTTATTACATAAGTGCTATATGAAAATAAAGTCACTTTAAAATTAGAAGCTACACTTTATTAAAAAGTCACTTTAATAAAAGAACCACTTAAAACAAGTTTATAAAATCTATTACAAAGTTAAGTCACTAGTAGTGTAAATATTAAGGTAACATCCGCATACAAGACAAAACATGTGGAGTACCTCCTGAGCTAAAAAGCTAACATAAAACAACTAACAAGAATTTTTGTTGCATGGATCATGCCCTACATCTTCACATACTCGACGCTGGGATGGTGTTGATTTACCCTCTTGTACAGACATTGCAAGTTGCTCTGTCAGCTGAGGGATGGTGTTGGTTTTCCCTCTTGTGTAGCCATTGAAAGCCATTATGTTCATTGCATGTGTTTACCAAAGGGGTAAACTGTAGGCGTAAAGGGTAGAAAAACCATTCCAAATCAGAGCCTAGTGACAAAGGTGTAAAGACAGATGGAAGTGCATAAGGTAATGAAGGTGACAAATGGCTTGTATACGTGGGTAGATTTGAGGATCTTGTCTCTTGCGTAGATGGTTATTTTTTGTGTGGATGAGACATGGTTAACCACATGTCAGGGTTTGCAATATGGTGGACACTTGGCACCAATGAGCTTTGGTTATTATTTTTGTTTGATTAAATTAGTCTACCTAGTTGTCTTTTGGAGCCCCAGATGTACGGTGGCCATCTTGCATTTGTTGTATGTGTTCATACTACTCTGACCTATGCTACTTTGGGAGTTGTACAAATTATTCAATTGGAAGCTCCGAAAGTGTCGAATAGTCGAAGTTGCTAAGTCCTTGATAGGGATGGTTAAAGTAATCTCGGGTGAAAGTCACTCTGGGATACTTTCACGCTTCACATTTAGAAAACTCTTGAGGTCCCGAATTGGAACCATGCCTAAGTTTGGTTAGATAAATTCCAAAATTTGGCAGAATGATAAATATAAAACAATCCTTAAATAACTGAGTGAAAATTCTCTTACAGAACATCCTTAAATGTGACTACTGAGATCACGGAAACATGAATGTATTACTATCCCCGAAAAGTGTTGAACAAGAAAGCTTGTCGCCTTTGCAAAATGTTCTTGTAGAAGAAAATTGCAACTAGGTGTACAAGGGTTGGGTATGGTGCACAATTAAGAAAGCTTCAAGAAAATTGACATCATTGTCAGTCCTTATCCATCTTTATCAGTGACATATTTCAATAAGTTATAGAAAAAAAAATTGTAGGACCTGATATGAAAACCTTGGGTGGAGGATGAACATTAAACACAAAACGAGACAGGTCCAAACATTAGTTCTTGTTTCTCCTTTGTTGGCAAATTAAATTCTTAGTGGTCAGTGGAGTTTGAACACTGGTTTCTTTGTAGATTGTGGAATGGGGATCAATAAACTTGTGAGAAACAAGATGTGTAATCGCAGGATTAGGGGGATTATCGATGGGTTCGGGAAAATCAAGGGATCCTTGAGGATTAGGCTAAGGGTCCACATATTTTAATCAGTGCAATGTTATTCAATACTTCTTAAAACAACTGACATGATTTTTTGTTGCATAGATCATACCTTACATCTTCACATACTCGGTGTTGGGATGGTGTTGGTTTACCCTCTTATGCATACATTTCAAGTTGCTTTGTCAACTGAGGATGGTACTAAATCACCCTCTTGTGCATCCATTGCAATCCATTATGTTCATTGTCTTTGTTTACCAAAGGGATAAACTGTAGGCGTAAAGGTTGAAAAATGCTTCTAGATCGGAGACCAATGAAAAAGGTGTAAAGATGATGGCAATGCATACGGTAACGAAGAGCTTAGGAATGTGACAAATGTCTTGAAGACATGGGCAGATTTGAGGACCTTATCTCTTGCATAGATATTTATTATTTGCGTGATGAGACATGGTTAACCACATGTCAGGGTTTGCAGCATGGTGGATACTTTCCACCGACGGGATTTTGTTATTGTTTTTGTTTATTTAATTAGTCTTTCAAATTTTATTTCAAGGTCCCACATGCATGATGGCCAGCCTGCAATTATTGGAAGTGTTCATATTACTCCAGGCCCATGCTGCTTCGGGAGTTGTACAAATTCTGCATTCGAAAACTTCAGAACTACCCAAAAGCCAAAGTGTTGAAGTCCTTGATAAGGATGATTAAAGTCATCTCGGGTTAATTAACCGTAGGCATAATTTAATGGCTCCGGGAGAAAGTCACTTCGAGAGACTTTAACGCTTCACATTTAAAATCTCCCTAAGTTACAAATTGGCACCATGTCTAAGTATGGTTAGAATAATTCCAAAATTTGGCACATTGATAAAACTTTAGTAGGGGCGCTAAAGTACCAGGGTCACCTAGATCGTGATTTTCAAAACGCATAGGCATGTCAATGCTGAATACATAACCCACCTTTGTCACAACCATATTGACATACAAAAAAGGAAATGGGATGTTATCCTCATCTTTCTGTTCCTGAAGCCATACATTTAGTGCATTTTTCAGGATGTCCCCTTCCAATCACATATGCCCACTTTCATGTCCTGGACATCATACCATAGCTTTTTGGAAAATGGAAGTGCACAAGGATTTTCCAAATGAATTCAATTTTTTTCTTTACGGAGAAAGAATCTATGAGGACCTTGCTATCCCTTCTTTGCAGGTTATGACAGGGAAATATTTTATTCTCTGAGGAAAAACCACATACAACTGTTAGTTTTAAGCTGGACTTTGGGTCTTCCAAAGCATCTTCCATCACCATTTTCACATATGGACCTCGTCTTGTGAAAATGATTCTTTGTAACATGAATGGAAAGTTCACTGATCTGTCTCGGGATGAGTTCCCCAGTGCCCAATTTTAGAATATCTTCTTCATCTTGTAAGATAATTGAAATATCTTAGAATATCTTCTTCATCTTTTAAGATAATTGAAACCTTGAGAAGTTGTGCTATGTGTTGGTTCCATTCCTATGGTAAAATTCTATAATGCCTAATTCTTCCACTTTTGTTATCCCACAGACTATCTATGTCAGTTTTTTGAGTGGGAGACCTCAACAAGTCGTTTCATATTTGTTTATTGTTGATTTTTGAAGAGTGGGAATATGAGAAGATAGTAGATATGTTGGTAAAGCTTATATCCAAGATGAAAAGTTTGTGTACTTAAGGGACAAGATGGGACTCATGGATATGACTTCCTTATTGGAAAGGGAAGTGATTACTCCCAAGGTTGGGAGGGATCACTGATATGTTATTGATATATGGACATTCATTTTCCAGTTTGGAAAATCTAGGTTGGACACTCACTTTCCAGTTTGGAAAGTGGTCCAAAATTCTTGATGGACATACATTTTTCATTTTGGAAACTAGTATAGGTTGGGAAATCACTTTCCAGTCTGTAAAGTGGTATAATATTTCTGACGGACAATCATTTTCCAATTTGTAAAATGGTCCAGAACGGATAGTCATTTTCGTAACGAAAATGGTCCAATAGATTGTTGATGTACCATAGAAAAAAATTCCCCTTTTGCCCAATGTGGGGAAATGGTCTAGGACAGTCCTTCTCCTTGGAAGTCAGTATGAGAAGTGGTCAAGTAGAATGGTCTGCCTCTCCAGGAAATCATTCTTTCAAAGTTCAAAATTTTGAGAAGTTTCAAAGAATGGTCTGATATAGGAGGTTGGTGTAGGACAGTCATTTCCATAGGAAATGGTTCAAACAATCATTCCCTAAGGAAGACTCAATCTCTCCAGGTTGCATTGTTCTTAGTGCCAGAAGAATGGCCCAGTTAGGTTGATTGGTCTAGGTTCAACAATCAAGGACAGTCATTCCCTAGGGAAGACCCATTCTCTCTAGGTTGCATTGTGATTAGTGTCAGAAGAATGGACCAGTTAGGTTGAATGGTCCAGGTTTAGAAATTAGGGACAATTATTATTCTATGCTTGGGAAGAATAGTACAGATAGCCCATGGATGATGTTTAACTTTCCGAGGGTGGATGCTCTTGCAGATCTCGTACATGTGAGTGGAAGAATGGCCCAGATGAATCGGTTTGTATCATGATATTGTTTATACAATTTGATATCAGATGATATGGTTTTGTGGAGATTGTATGTCTCTGGACAGTAGTTTTATGCTACTGTGGTGGATGTGATCCACTGGTAGTGACTCTGTGTCATTGGTTAGTAGTCTTCTGCTACTAGGAGTGGTTGTGTACCACTGGATAGTAGTTGTATACTACTATGGATAGACACAATTGTGTTCTATTGGAAGGAATTATCGTAGCAATATGCTACTATCTAAGTTCCATGGAGACTACCACTAGTGTTGGAGTTGATTGCCATCTAGATGGATAGTTAGTGTGTTGGTGGACAAACATTCTCCAGGTGAAGAATGGTCCAGACATAGCATATTGTTGGTGGAAAATCATTCTCTCTATGGAGAATCGTCTAGGTTGAAATATTGTTGACGTGTCATGAAATGGTATTTTCATAAGGCACAGATTGTGGCCCGATTAGGAAAATGTTAAGGAAAGATATTTTCTAAGGCATATGGGTAGAGATTGATCTCTATGGTACATATGACCCGATTAGAAAATAGTCTAAGATTGAAATTCCTATATGAATGGTCTCTGTAGCCCATAGGGTGGCTTTCAACATCTGGTAGGACTAACATTCTTCTAGGACGTAGGTCTAGATTAGAGGAATAATCCTTATAGCCCATTGCAGAGCTTTCAACATCTATTGGGACAACTCTTCTTCTAGGACGCATGTCCAAATTAGAAGAATGGTCCTTGTATCACTCTGTTGAGTGAGTGACTTTTTCAACATCATTCTCGATTACTTAGATGGAGTATGGCCTTGAGAGATGATGCAGTTGATGCTATCAGATGATATTGATAGTGGTGATGTTGTTCATGATGTGATCATGAGATAGCCTGTGTGGCCATGTTGTTGTTACTGGTTGAATGGTATTTTGTGCTCAAGATGATTTCCTTTAATACCTCCCTATCTAGGAGGAAGTGTTGATATTATGGTAGTTGTGGGAGGTGTTAATGTCTACGTGTAACCTTTGACGAGACTAGAATATTTTGGGAAGTAAGAGAAACCATAAAATGTTGGATAATAACCCTATAAGATAACTTGGTTCAAGAGAATAATTAATATTGAGTTATTAACCTCCATGAATAGAAGTCGTCCCAATCAGCTGACTTGAAGCAGTATAAATAAAGGGTGCTAGACCTCATTTGGATACACTCACTCTCACAACCGCATAAGGACAAGTGGTGTGCATGACTAGAGGAGAGCTACAACTGTTGCAGTGATGACTTGGTCTTTGGTTATGGTTGGAATTTCTGCTTGGTTATAGTTTAGACTTTCTTCTTGGTGTGCTAGCTCTGGAGAGAGGCATGCCACCTTAATTATCTATTGGTTCTATGGTTTGCTTCTAAAATTATTATGTCTATTAAGGTTAAGGTGCCAGGGGGTGACATTTATGCTTATGGTTGGGTGACAATATTGAGATATTTTCTACAGTGAAACGAGCACACCTATTATTCTAACATGTTGAGGAGGTGACAACTTTGTCTATTGATTTTATTAGATGTGTCCATTCATAAATATGATCCTTCCATTCATTCATAGATCCCTTTTGTGTTAATAGATAGCAATTATTTTTAACAAACTCTAATGCTAAATGTTTTTGCATCAACAATAATAGATGTTTTCACTTTTTTTTTCTTTATTCTTATCATTCTCCTCTTTCATAAACAATAACACTATTGTTCTTTATTTTATGTATTGTTTAATTGTTATTTTTGACAAAAACTATTCATTTTTTGTGCATTTAATTATAATAAGTTTCATTATTAAACATATATTTCCCAAATAACTCTACTACACTACCAACCATACAGCTCTTATTGATATAAATATGATAAAAAAATATATTATAACTTATGAAATAATTGTCTAAACAATTAGATTCATAGTCCTTTGAAGATGCATTCATTATAATTTTAAAAATCTTAAAAAAAAATTCCATCAAAATCACATCCCAAATTATATCATATTAACTCCAAAAAGATAAATATTTAAATGCTTTTCTAAAATAATAGCAAGAAATGCTCAATATCATCTCAAATCACAATCTTTATACACAACCAATTTAAAAATTAAAAAAAAATAGAAAAACATTTCAATTCTAAAAACATTAATATCAAAACACGTATGTCGATGTAAATCGATTACTAATAATAAACCCGTTGTAAGCAGGTAGGGACTTATTACAATGATACCACCATTACCTCTATGATTGTAAATATCACAAGTGAGGATACTCTATAAGGTGAAGTAGGTTTTCTTTTATCGACGTTTTAGCCCTCCATTTCAGAAGCATACATACCATCACGAGTACTTTATTTGCTTACACGTTAATTCAATGGCTTTGATAAAAATATGAATGATCCCTCGTTATCACATTCAATTCATTTCACTTGTAAAAGTCAAAGCATAGGAAATGCCCTTTTCTTAAAGCTTCAGAATTCCAAAAGGTAATTAGGTAATGTTTCCTCCACATAAATTTATATTAACTAGGTTGCTTGCATATTAGTCTATGTGCCTCGGTTTTTCCCGTGGTTCCATAATTGTAGTGATTGGACCTTTCTTTCTCTTCTATTGCACTGTCACAATAAGAGTGATCCATTTACTACACTATGAGATTGCGATATGTTTTCCTCATTGCCTTGTTTCTATACCCACCATCTGCTATTTCCAATTCATCATTCCTCGGAGATGTCAATGTGCTGATCTCATTGAGAGCAGCAATGGTTGTTCCTAATCGTCTCTTAGATAGTTGAAAACCCCCCAATTACACAACCCATTGCTCATGGAATGGCATCCAATGTGACCATATGGATCGAGTAGTGGCTCTCAATGTCTACAGCATGAATATTTCAGGCTCATTCCCCAGTCAGGTCATGGATCTGCCAGCCCTCCGTCTACTCAATGTCTCCCACAACATCCTTGATGAAAGTCTCCCCTCAAACATATCAAAATTGAGGAACCTAGAGGTCCTTGATCTTTCTGACAACAATTTTTCAGGGGTATTGCCACTGTATTTGAGATATCTCGTGAATCTCAACCATCTTGACCTCGAAGAAAATCACTTTTCAGGAAGCATTCCTAGTGAGTATAGGAAGCTCGTAAATATGAAATATCTTAGCTTGGCTACAAACAGTTTGAGTAGACGAATACCTGCAGAGCTTAGAAAACTGGAGAACTTGAAAATGATTTTTTTGTGGTCCAATGCATTTAGTGGTGGGATTCCTCCTGAGATAGGAAATTTGAGCAAGCTTGTATACCTGGATATCGTTGATTGTGGTCTAAGTGGTGTGATTCCTTCCCAACTAGGTGGTCTGAAAAATCTGGAAACAATGAATTTGTACTACAATGGCCTCACCGGCCCTATTCCTCCTCAACTGGGGCATCTTGTGAGCTTAAAATCCATGGTTCTATCCTACAACAATCTCTATGGAGAAATACCCATGGAACTGGGACATCTTGTGAGATTAAACCACATGGCTCTATCCTATAACAATCTCTCTGGGGAAATACCCGTGGAACTTTCGAAGCTAAAAGAATTGAGAGATTTGTACCTGTCCAAGAACATACTACACGACCGGATTCCTTCTTTCATAGGGAACCTGGCAAATTTGGAGGCTTTGCACCTTTAGCAGAACAATTTCACAAGTCCGGCGCCTCAACAACTGGGCATAAGTGGAAAGCTAGTGGAAGTGGATATTTCCTCCAACAGACTAACTGGTTCCATTCCTCTGAATCTTTGTGGGGGTGGAAGTCTCAAATACATTGATATCAGCCAAAATGAGTTGAACGGACCCATCCCAGTGGAAATCACCAGGATGAGCACTCTCTACTATCTGAATGTATCCATAAATCACTTGAACGAGAGCATTCCCAGAGAATTGGGGAACATACAGGCATGGATATATCCGCCATATTTCTCTTACAATAATTTTCTAGGCTTTCTTCAAGAGGGTAGTATGCTTTCGTATTTGGATTCAAAATATTTTGTAGGGAATCCCTACTTGTGCAGACAACAGTTGAACCCTTGCCTTTCTCGTGTCAATGGATCACCAATGAAAGGCCACATCAAAATTGGACTTGTTTTAGCGCTGATACTTTTCTTTTGGTTGTTGGTGTTGGGAATTGGGGCGGTCATAATAAAGGCGAGATCTGTCGAGAAAGAAGGCGACGGCAGGTGCTGGAAGATGACGGCTTTCCAGAAACTCAACTTTGGGAGCGATGACATTCTAGAATGCATAAAAAAAGAGAATGTCATTGGCAAAGGAGGAACGAGATTTGTATACAGAGGAATCATGCCCAATGGAGAATACATTGCAGTGAAGAAACTTATGGGGAGTCTGAAAGACTCTTCAAATGATCACGGTTTCTCTGCAGAAATGGAGATTTTGGGCAGAATCCGCCATCGACACATAGTTAGATTGATGGCAATTTGCTCCAACCATGAGACTAATCTTCTGGTGTATGAGTACATGACTAATGGAAGCCTCGGGGAGTTGCTTCATGGAAGCAATGGCAGGCATCTGCATTGGCATACAAGATACAAAATCACACTTGAAGTTGTCGAAGGTTTATTCTATCTATCTTCACCATGATTGTCACCCGCTTATCATTCATCGCAACTTAAAATCCAATAATATTATTTTGGACTCCAACTTTGAATCCCATGTTGTAGATTTCGGCCTCGTGAAGTTCTTGTATCATTCCAGTGCCCTAGAATCCATGTCTTCAATTGTAGGTTCCTTTGGCTACATTGCTCGCGGTAAATTGTTGTTTCATCTTTTTCTGAGACTTCAATTTTAATTTTTGGGTTCATATGTACTGGTTGTTAGCCAACTTTTGTAGAAGGTCACCTAAAAGTTGAGGTTTCACTGTTAAGAAGACTATGCTTTTAGATTTCTTAAGTAGTTATTGTCTGTCATTCCCCACTGTAAAGATATGAAGGAGGGCGGTAGAGACCCCTCCAGATCTAGCTGAGACTGTGAGAACACTCATGGTCGAACTACAGAGCTGCAAGGCCAACAATGAGAGGTTGATAAAAGAGCAAGAGAAGCAAACGGAAATTAATGCAGTCTTTCTGCAGAGTTGATCCGACATACAAAGACAATTGCAGCATGGACCTAACACCAGTCACGTGGACTAACGACAGACAAAGAAAAGTCGAAGTACACCTGAGATACGAAAACATGGTATTTTAAGTGGCCACACTGGGAAGAGCACCTCGAGAAAGGTCCACCCCAGAGATAAGGGACAAGCGTCGAACGATTTCTATGGAATGGAAACTGGCGAATCAGAGCGATCTTCTAGTAGCAGAACTAGTTCTTATTCCCGAAGAAAATGGAAGAAGCAAAAGCATTCCAAAAGTCATAATCTCTAAGAATTCAAGAAGAGCCAAACTACCCTCTTTCGATGGTGAAATAAATAAGGGGGAGGAAGCGAAGGCATGGTTTCTTGGACTAAAGAAGTATTTCAGAGTCCATGACTTCTCAGAAAACTTGAAGGCCCAAGTAGCCACTTTCAACTTGAATGGAAAGGCTTCCATTTGGTGGGAAGACCTTAAGAATGTAAAAGGGATTCACGAAGAGGACCTATATTGGGAACGGTTTGAGAAATACTTCAGGAAGAAGTATCTATCGAAAAAGTATTTAGACGAAAAGACTAAAGAATTCTATGAACTCAAGATGGGGAAACTCACCATAGAGGAATATGTTAGCAGATTCCTCTAGTTGTTGAGGTACGTACCCTATACAAAAGTAGAAAAGGCAAAGGTGCAACGATTCATCAGTGGACTACCTAAGGACTATCAGAGAAGGATTTAGTTTGATGAGCCAAGGACCCTAGAAGACACTATTCGAAAGGAAAGATATTGTTATGAATAGCTTGGGCATCAGACAGAACCTCACGAAGGATGGAAGCAGAAGAATAGTTTGGGATTCCAAAAAAAGGGGTTTAAATCCCCAAGATTTAAAAACTATAAAAATAACTCAAGGATGAGCTTCCCAACCCGAAGTGTACATCAGTAGAATTTCCCCTCCTAGAGCGAAAATAAACCTTCTAGATCTACCCCAGAAAAGATTGATAACCCAAAGAGAGAACCCTTGAAATGTTGGGGTTGTGGAGAAGAACATCTACTAAGGGATTGCCTGCACCAACAAGAGAACAGTCAGAGAATTTACAACGTTCAATAATCTACCACCATCAATGACGTGGCCAGGAGTGTGTCACAAATTTATGCAGCCTTGGATAATAAACAAGCTGACCACCAAGCTTCAGTGGTGGAGATGGAAGGTATGATCACCAACCATCTAGTGTCTATTCTAATTGACCCTGGTTCAAATTTGAGTTATATAGCTCATAAGGCTGTTGATAAGTGTAAATTACAGCCACATAAACACACCAAGCCATGGTTGGTACAGTTAGCCACTGGCACCAAAAGAAAGGTAGCAGAGGTCATACCATCTTGCCAATTCACTATGGGTGAATTCTCCACCCAAGCAACTCTTAACATACTACCCCTAGGATCGTATGACCTGTTGATTGGTATGGACTGGCTAGCAAAATATAAATCCAGACTGGATTGTTACCATAAAACCTTAGAATGTGTAAGTGAATAAGGAAAAAGGATAAGCCGTCAAGGGATCCAAAAACCTGTCTCAATGAAACAAATATCAACCCTTCAAATGAGAAAGTATTGCAGAAAGGGATGTCCACTATATGTGATACAGGTGTTGGAATCAATTGAAGATGACAAACCAAGCCTCAAAGACCACCCCACACTAAGAGAATATATAGATGTATTTCTGGAAGAGGTACCAGGTCTACCTCTGAGAAGGGACATTGACTTCTCGATAGAACTTGCAGCAGGAATGGTGCCAGTGTCTAGGACACCCTACATGACGAACACACATGAGCTAGTTGAGCTTAAATTAGAACTAAAATAAATGATGGACAAAGGCTATATCCGGCCCAACGTGTCTCCATGGGGAGCACCAGTCCTATTTGTGAAAAAGAAAGACAATACCCTCCGACTGTGCATAGATTATAGACAACTCAATAAGGTAACCATGAAGAATAAGTACCCCTTACCCAGGATCGATGACATGTTCGATCAATTGGGAGGTGCTTCCATATTCTCAAAGATTGAATTGAGATCTGGATACCATCAAGTCCGAATCAAGGGTGAAGACATCCAAAAAACTGCCTTCAGGATGAGATATGGTCACTATGAGTTTGTGGTAGTACCATTTGGATTAACCAATGCCCTTGCCACTTTTATGTGCTTGATGAACAATGTGATCAGCAAATTCCTAGACAAATTTGCACTGGTTTTTATTGACGATATATTAATTTACTCCAAGAATAGAGAGGAACCCGAGGAACATGAGGAACATCTTAGACTTGTGCTTCAAGTGCTAAGAGAACATCAACTCTATGCAAAATTTAGCAAGTGCGACTTTTTCCAAAAGCAAATACATTACTTAGGCCATGTCATCTCTGAAGAAGGAGTAGCAGTAGACCTTGACAAGATAAGGTCTATCATGGAATGGCCTACCCCAAAGGACGTTTAAGATATCAGATCCTTTATGGGCTTAGCAGGATATTATAGGAGATTTGTAAAAGAATTCTCCAAGATTAGTTGTCTAATCACTACCCTCCAGAAGAAGGGACCTAAATTCACGTAGACACAAGAATGTGAAGAAATATTTCAATCCCTAAAACATCTACTGACCCACGCACTCATGTTGAAGATCGTCGATCTTGAAGCTGACTTCCTCGTGTGCACAGATGCCTGCAAGGAAGGGCTCGGAGGAGTCCTTATGAAAGGAGGAAGTGTAGTCTGCTATGAATCCCGAAAATTGAATGAGCATGAAGTCAATTATATGACCCATGATCTAGAACTGGCTTCCATAGTGCACGCCTTAAAAATGTGGAGGCATTACCTCCTGGGAAGGAAATTTGTACTTATGATAGACCACTGTGGATTGCGATATTTGTTTGACCAACCAAAGCTCAATGCCAGAAAAGCTAGGTGGATGGCCTTCCTTAGCGAGTTTGATTTTGAAATCAAACATATTAAAGGAAAGGAAAATAAGGTGGCTGATGCCTTTAGCAGAAGTATGAAAACAATTCACCTGACAGTGGTGAGCACCTGCGAGACGAATGTCAAGGAAAGAGTCAGGAATGCACAATAAACAGACACATTCTTCCAGACCGTGACCTCGTACATGGAGCAAGAACCCACAGGGATAAAGTATGAAGGCTACTAGATGATAGATGGAGGCCTGTTAACTTACAAAAATAGATTGTATATTCCATATTGTGATGACTTGAAGAGGTTCATAATGGATGAACTACATAAAATACCATATACTAGTCATCCAGGATACCAGAAGATGATCACAATCACCAGGAAACAATTCTATTGGCATGGATTGAAGAAAGACATAGCCGAGTACTTAGCCAAATGCATAGAATGCCAACAGGTTAAAGAAGAACACCGAAACCCAGCAGGATTATTACAACCCCTACCAATCTCGGAATGGAAATGGGAAACCATCTCCATGGACTTCATCATCGGATTACCAACCTCGACCAAACAGAATGATGCCATCATGGTAGTGGTGGATAAATTGAGCAAGTCCGCTCATTTTATCGTCGTCAAGTCGATTTGCAAGGAAATAGACATCGCCAATGTATTCATGAAGGAGATATTCAAACTACATGGTATGCCTAAAGAGATCGTGTCTGACAGAGACACAAAATTTACTTCCAACTTTTGGAAATCCTTGATGGTTGGTCTGGAGACCAAATTACTGTTTAGCACAGCCTATCATTCTCAAACCAATGGACAGACAGAAAAAGTGAACCAAATATTAGAAGACATGCTAAGGATGCATGTAATGCATCAACCCAAAAAGTGGGAAGATTACCTGCCACTGGTGGAATTCGCCTACAACAACGGCTACCAAGAATCCCTGAAGACGAGTCCTTTCGAAGTCCTCTACGGTAGGTCGTGCAACACTCTAGTCAGTTGGAGTAATCCCGTAAACATAATTACTATTGGACCCAACATGTTGAAAGAAATGGAACAACAAGTGATTCAGATAAAACAAAATCTAAAGGTCGCTTAGAACAGACAGAAAAGTTACGCCGACCGAAAGAGAACTCCAAGAGAATTTAAGACGGGAGACCACGTATATCTCAGAGTTAGGCCCAGGAAGAGTTCCCTGAGGATGGGAGCTTGTGCCAAGTTGGCACCTCGGTATTGTGGACCCTTTGAAGTTCTAGATAGAGTGGGACCTGTAGCCTATAGGCTAGCACT
>ML820154.1:30264-46212 GCA_009831015.1 Picea engelmannii
TCTGAGAGGTTCCAAGTAGTGAAACCTGGAGGAATTGCATAAAAGACATTGAAGAACATTGTGTAATATTTTAAGATATTTATTCATTAAAGGTACATAGTTATGATTATTTCAAGTTAGGGTTGTTGACTAATCCAAATTTATTCTTGTGAGACTAAACGAAAGTTTGATGAAAATGCTAGTCTCTTGTTGTTAAAGTTAAGGAAGGTTTGTAGGTATGTGATCATATACACCAGGTCTATCAGAGAGTTACAAATCAGATTTGGATGATGAAATTGATGAGGTATTTTGGTTGAGCTACATGTTGGGTAAATGGTTGAGATAAGTAGTTGATGAGTTGGCACATACATGAGGTGTATAGTTGATGATGTTGGTACATCTTGATAAGTCATAGTTGATGTGTATTTGATGCATTATTGGTACATATTTGGTGCATGGTTGATTCACTCATTGATGGTACAGGTTCAGGTACAGGTTGGTGCATGGTTGATGCACTTGTTTATGGTACAGGTTGATTACAGGTTGTTGGGACAGGTTATTGTGACAGGTTATTTGTATAGGTTTGGTGCATGGTTGATGCATTTGTTTATGGTATAGGTTGAGGTAAAGGTTGGAACAGGTTATTGGTACATGTTGTTACAAGTTGATTATAGGTTGATTGATATAATTTTACAACAGTATATCTCGCAGTTATAGTGTGACAGTAGTTCCATCATTCTACTTCTACGTTAGGATGGTTGGACAGGGTAAGGACACCTAGTTGTAGCCACCTTTCGGTTGTAGTCGAAGAACATAGGGGGTTGTATCTTCCTTCTGGTTGTAGCTAGAGAATTGGGGAGTTGGAGCATTCGTTGGGTTGTAGCCTAAGAAACTAGGGGGTTGTAGCCTCCTTCTGGTTGTAGCTAGAGAATTGGGGAGTTGGAGCTTCCTTCAGGTTGTAGCCTAAGAAAGTAGAGGGTTTGAGCCTCCTTCCAGTTGCAGTTGGAAAACAAAGGAAGTTGGTGCTTCCAATGAATGTAATTCTTAAAGACATATAAAAAAAAAGCATTATGTGGTTTTCTCTCGCTTTGTGTTTCCATGTAAAAGCACTAACCTGTACTATGTATGTGTATGATTTCTCATTTGTTCATTGTTTACTTACTCTGCAACTATTGGATGATAATGCTACATTGATATAACACTTGCATTTTGTGGTTAAAAATGATTATTTCTCTATTACTGATTCACCCCCCCTCTTAGTAATCCAACAAATGATATCAGAGCAGGTTCCTTCAAGAATCAGTTTAACCACTGAAAGGTAGATCATGGAGAGAAACAACATGTATAAACATGGAATACCATAGTTTGATGGACATAAGTATGCATTCTATTTTAAAAGGATGGAAACATATATACAAGCACATGGATTTGAAGTTTGGCAATCTATAGTAGATGGATACAAAGAACCAACAATTATGTCAACAAGTGAAAGAGAAATAAAACTTGGTCAAACTAATTCTAAATCCACAAATGCACTTTTGAATGGTCTTGGTGAATCAGTATACACCGAAGTTATGCATTGTAAATCCGCTAAAGATATTTGGGACAAAATTCAAAATATTAATGAAGGAGATTCAAAAGTCAAAGTAGAAAAGCTTCAAACTTACAAAGGTCAGTTCAAACAACTAAAGATGAAGGAAGATGATAATATTGCAACTTAATTCTTACGAGTCGATGAAACAATACATGCAATCATAGAATTGGGAGAAGAAATTAAAGAATATGTAATTGTTCAAAAGGTAATAGGATCTCTTCCTATGAGATTTGATCCTAATATATCAACACTAGAAGAAAGAGCAGATCTAGACTCAATAAGCATGGACAAACTACATGGAATCTTCACAGCATATGAAATGAGAACTGAAAAGGAAAATCCAAATATAAAGAAGCAGGTTTCAAAGCTTCCAAAATGTCAAATAAAAATGGAAAGAAAAAAGAAAAAGAACATAGCAACAGTAGTGACATCTCAGAAGATGATGAAGAAATGACCAAATCTGTCAAGAGATTGAACACGGGAACCAACATAAGATATAAAGGTAAGCTTCAATTGATTTGTTTTAATTGTGATGGTATTGGTCATTTTTCTAACAAGTGTCATCATGAGAAAAATAAGGGGAATGATGAATATTACTCAAATAGAAAACAAACATATCAAGGCAAAGGAACCAAGAATAATTTTTTCAAGAAAATCTTATGCACCAAAGAAAACATATCCTTGTCAGATGAAGATGAAGTCAGTGACAGTGAGACAAAAAGAGTTATATTCATGGCAGTAGAAGACTCTGATAAAGAAGACACTGGAGAAGAATATGAAAAGGCAGAAGTTGACTACCGAGAAGAATTGTTGACTACCATAGAAGTTATAAAAAGAGAAAAGAGGAAAAACAAGAAGCTACAAGCAGAACTAGACAAGAAGGAAGACACTCAAGAACTGGAGAAGATCATCACAGAATTGAAGGTTCAAATAGAAGAATATAAAAGAATTGAAGAAGCACTCAAAGAACAATTATAAGAAAGAGACACAATCATTGGAAATTTGGAATCAGATATTTTCACATTGAGAAACGATCTTCAAAAGAAAAATATGCATAACAACTCAAACGTTTTGGATGAAATTATCAGCAGTTAAATGCCTAATCATGACAAGTCTAGACTTGGATACAATCATCCAGAAAATGGATCAATCTCCAAAGCAATAGAACAAGAAACATATAGAAAAAGTTATGCAGAAACAATCAAAGGGGATAGGAAGGCCTACAAGGAATATTACAGGGGCACTCCTCCACTGAGAAGATTCAGATTTAAGAATCAATGACCAACAGAAACAAATAGGCTTCATGAAGAAGAAGGATTCATAAGAGTAAATCCTTTCAAAATATCTTCAACTCCCAATTATCAAACTATGTTTTTGGGTTTATGTTATGAATGCAATAATTTTGGACAGAAAGCTGTAAATTGCAGAGCTAATAGAAGGAACATAAATGGTTATCCAAGAAGGCCTAGTGAAATATAGAGAAGAAGATACAATAGGTTTGAATCATTGAGCACCAAAGTGTAATTCTACAAGTGCAATAAATTTGGACACATGGCCAAAGATTGTAGAATGGCAGTCCCTCTTAGAGAACCACAAAAGAGTAATAACAGTCACAGACAAGAGCCTTAGAAGAAAACATGGATAAGAAAGAAGAATCGATATAACAATGAAGAATGCACACTCACTCTACAAGATAAGAATAAGAATATTGATTGGTATGTTGATAATGGTTATTCAAAACAAGAAGAAAATGTGAACAAAGACTAGGTTCCAACGATCGCAAGATTGGAAATAAAACGAGATGAACAAAATTCTACAGAGAAAAGGAAAGATGTTAGATACAGAAAGATTTGGAAAATAACTGAAAGAAAAGAAGGATAGGTAAATAAGGAATAGGTTCAATAGATTGTACTTTCAGGCATTGTAGTGCAAGATGAATCCACAGACAAAAAGAAATAAATCGGAGCTCGGGGAGATGATGAATCTACTAATCAAGATGATGATGAATACACTTCAGAGTAGGAATTGTTATGATCCATACATATTAGAGACGCCTATATAATATGAATAATAGACAAGGGGACTCTATGCGGTAGCTGCGATAGACCAAAGAACCATCTTTCGAGAAATTTTCATAATTTGAGTAGATAGATTCAATGCATTCAGTTAGCAGAAGTACAATATGATAGATTAATTAGCTGAAGTAGTGTTGGGTATGTGTTATATTCTTTGCAAGAGTAGTAGTGTCTGAGCATCTGCAGCAGGCACACAGGGGGGTTAGAGTGGGGGCCACTAGGCCCCCCCTCGGGGGGTGCAGGGGGGCGAAGCCGCTGATTTTTTTTTTTCGCATCCGGACCACATTTTTGGGACCGCATTATATTTAGGTGGTTTTTCGACACATGGTTTCTTTGCCGATGGTTTTCTATTTTTGGTTAAAGAATTAGGGTTTTTGACTAATCCAGGTCATTGGGTTAGGGTTTTGGATGCCGTTGGCTCCTATATGTATTTTGTATTGTAAACATTGTAACACAATGAATGAATATAATATATGTTGGTTTTCTCGGTTTGGGTTTCTGGGGGAAAAATCTTTGTGTAATGTTTGTATTTGCCATTGTATCTTTTCTGTTCTTTTCTGAATATCTGTTTATAGTAGACATTGTACAAGGTTAGAATTTACATTTGGTATTAGACATTTATTGGCTTCAGGGGGACGCCTTTGTGGTCAAGGGTTTGGCTCCAGACTGTGATAAGCCTTGTTACAGTGGGAGGTCTGCGGTATTGTTTTTCGGGTGAAAAGAAATGGCAAGCAATATGAAGATGGAGATCGAGAAGTTTAATGGGAAAAAATTTGAGCTGTGGAAGCCTAAGATGGAAGATATTTTGGTGGATAGAGATCAATGGATCGTAGTAGATCTAGGTACTACACCTACAGAAACTTCTGTAGATGACTGGAAAAAGATGGATCGGAAGGCAAAGAGCACAATCTGATTGTGTCTCTCCAATTCAGTATTTTTGTTCTAAGACTTTTACGACCATTGTTTTGATCAAAAAGTTATTTTGGATTCATCGCATAAGTTTTTGATATTCGATGTTTCAGACCAAACCAGTGTGGTCCATCATTAGGAAAAATATATTATGAGATAAGAAGGAAAAAAGATATAACAAGTGTAAACTTCTTGTTCTTCACACTACTCTGGCAAATATTATCCAACCATCTCTCTGGGCATGAATAGATGCTTGTTCCTCCCTAAAAAAAATGAAATTTGAAGAAATCATTGTTTGATTTCATTTTAATAAATTGACTCTTAAAAAACAAACAAATAATTAATAAATTAAAAATTAATAAACAAACAAATATATAATTTCTTCTGATTTCATATGTCGACTCTTCATAAACAACTTTTCAAGTATTTATTTACACTTGTTATATCTTTTTTCCTTCTTATCTCATAATATATTTTTCCTGATGATGGACCACACTGGTTTGGTCCGAAACGTCGAATATCAAAAACTTATGCGATGAATCCAAAAGAACTTTCTGATCAAAACAATGGTCGCAAAAGTCTTAGAACATAAATACTGACCCTGTACGAACATGATACAGCTGATAAAATTCGACAATTTGAGTGGATGCATTTACAACTAATGAGAAGGAAATCTGATTTAACTTTTCTGAAAAGATGTAGGGATGCCGATGTTATGCCTATTTTTACCATAATCAATCATAGACTTCGCAATAAGAAAAATGACTGTATTTTTCACAAGGCCAACATTTCATTACTCCGGAATGAAATTCAGAAAGCAAGGTTTAAATTAGACATTTTATCACGCAAACTTCTTGTTCTTCACACTACTTTGGAAAATATTATCCAACCATCTCTCTGGGCATGAATAGATGCTTGTTCCTTCCTAAAAACAATGAAATTTGAAGAAATCATTGTTTGATTTCATTTTAATAAATCGACTCTTAACAAACAAATATATAATTTCTCCTTATTTCATATGTTGTCTCTTCATAAACAACTTTTCAAGTATTTATTTATACTTGTTATATCTTTTTTCCTTCTTATCTCATAATATATTTTTCTTGATGATGGACCACACTGGTTTCGTCTGAAACGTCGAATATCAAAAACTTATGCGATGAATCCGAAAGAACTTTCTGATCAATTCAGTATTACTGAATGTGTCAAAGGAAGCTACAACCAAGGATTTATGGGAAAAGTTGGGGAAGTTGTATCAGTCTAAGTCCCTGGTAAATAAACTATTCCTGACAAAGAAGCTGTATAACTTGAGGATGAGAGATGGAGACTCAGTGGAAGAGCATTTGAACGCCTTCAATACTATGGTAAGTCAGTTAGTATCTATTGAGATTAAAATTTCAAATGAAGATAAATGTATCAGTTTGTTGTGTTCTTTACCAGACTCGTGGGATAGTCTAGTTGTAGCCATAGGTAGTAATAAAAATTCTTTGAAGTTTGAAGAAGTGGTCTCATCCTTGTTGTCGAAGGAGACGAAATGAAAGAATATGGAAGGACATAGCACAGACGCATTATTTGCAAGAGGACGTTCCCAGGAAAGAAATAGATCTAATTTCTCAAGTGGGAGATCTAAGTCTAAGGGTAGATCTAAATCTTCTGGAAAGTTTGTAAGAGTATGTTAGAGGTGGAAAAGAAGGGCACTACAGGAAGTAGTGTAGATCCAAAGTTGAGAAAAAGAAGGGATCTGAAGAATCTTCTTCTACAGAAGAAACGACCTCCAAGGAAGAAGGAGGGGATGTGTACATGGCCTCTTCAAGAACACATGCAGATGATGAGGCATGGTTGATTGAATCTGGTGCATCCTTTCATATGACTCCCCACAGGGAGTGGTTCTGCGAATATGAAAATTATGATGGAGGTAATGTTTTCTTAGGTAATGATTCGACAACCAGAATCATAGGAAGAGGAAGGGTCAAGTAGAGACTCATAGATGGAAGGATTAGAACACTACCTGGTGTTCTACACATCCCAGGTATGGCCAGAAATTTGATTTCTGTAAGCAAAATGGAAGATGCAGGGGTAAAAATAATTTTTGAAAAGGGAACTTGCAGGATGGTTCGAGGAGCAATGGTGTTGATGAAGGGATTTCGGTTTGGAACTCTGTATAAGATGCTAGGAAGCACTATTAGTGATGGGTGTAATAGCTCCATTGTTCTTGATATTGAAGTTGAAGAAGAAAGAACTCCTACAGTCTCTGGAGAAAAGGTTATGTTGTGGCATCAAAGACTGGAGCATATCGGAGAGAAGGGTCTTCGACTACTACAAAGTAAAGGTATGGTTGAAGGTATGTATAACTACTCTCTGGATTTTGATTTATGTGAACATTGTCTATATGGGAAGTAGAATCAGGTAAGATTCCCCTCCGGTGCAACGAGGGCAGAAGGAATTTTATAGCTAGTTCACAGTGATGTTTTTGGACCTGTGTCGGTCCCATCATTGGGAAAATCTATGTACTATGTCTCATTTATAGATAACTTCTCAAGGAAAACTTGGATATATTTTCTCAGGAAGAAATCTGAAGTCTTTGACAGGTTTAAAGAGTTTAAGGCTCTTGTTGAGAATCAAATAGAGAAACAAATTAAGGTGTTGAGGACATATAATGGCGGAGAGTTCTGCGGGAATGAATTTGAAGAATTCTGTAAGAAGTGCGATATAGCAAGGGAGAAGAATACTCCATATACACCTCAGTAGAATGGAGTTGCAGAAAGGATGAATAGGATGTTGATGGAAAAAGCAAGGTGCATGCTCAGTGGTGCTGGGATAGGGAAAGAATTATGGGCAGAGGCAATGGGTACTACATGTTATTTGGTCAACAGATCACCCTCACAAGCGTTGGGTGAAAAGACTCCACAAGAGGTATGGACTGGTAAGGAACCTTCTCTCACACATCTTAAGGTATTTGGCTGTGATGCATATGTTCATGTTCCAAAGGAAAACAATAGTAAGCTAGATAAGAAGGTTGAAAAATGTATCTTTATTGGATATAAAGATGGTCTCAAAGGTTATAAGCTTTGGAACCTAGAAACTAAGAAGGTAGTGTATAACCGAGATGTGATATTTAAAGAAATGAAGGATGTTGTTAAACAGGAAGTCCTACCAAGTAAGGAAGAACCAGAGAAGATAGAGTTTGATTTAAAGGATGATGAAACAAACTCTACAGAAGAACATGAATCAGAAGAAGAAGATCCTCATACTCCAATATTGAGGAGATCGGATCGAGAAAGAAGGCTACCAGAAAGGTATAGTCCATTTGATTTTCATTCAAATTTTTCTTTGTCTATTACTGATGATGATCCTAGAACTATCAGGGAGGCAGTGGATTTAGAGGATGGAAATCTCTAGAAAAGGGCCATGGAAGAAGAAATGTCATCTTTGTATAAGAATGAGGCTTGGGATCTAGTGGAGTTTCCAACTGGAAGAAATCCCATTGGAAACAAATGGGTATTTAAAAAGAAGCTGAATGCATAAGGAAGTGGAGAAATACAAAGCTCGATTAGTAGCAAAGGGTTATTCCCAGGTTGAGGGAATTGATTTTGGTGAGATTTTTTCTCCTGTTGCCAAGTTAACCTCTATAAGATTTCTCCTATCTGTTGCTTCTACATTTGATTTTGAAGTAGAACAGATGGATGTGAAGACAACATTCCTACATGGGGATCTAAAAGAAGAAATATTTATGAAGCAACCAGAAGGTTATGCTATGAAAGGAAAGAAGGAGATGGTATGCAAGCTGAAAAAGTCCCTGTATGGTTTAAAACAATCACCAAGGATGTGGTATAAAAAAATTGATACTTATATGCTGGGACTTGGATTCACAAGAAGCAAAGAGGATCACTGTGTGTATTCTAAATTAATTGGTGATCATTTTATTTGGTCTTGTATGTGGATGACATGTTGCTGATAGGAAACAACAAGGAGATTATCCAGGATGTGAAAACTTAGTGGTCCTCTAAATTCGACATGAAGGATCTTGGTGCTTCAAATTTCATTTTGGACATGGAAATTAAAAGAAAAAAGAGGAAACTTTGGTTAAATCAGAGAAAATATGTCGAGACAATATTGCAGAGGTTTATTATGCAGAAATGTAAACTAGTCAAGGTTCCTATTCTTGTTGGTGTAAATTTATCTGAGGATCAGTGTCCCAAGACACAAGAAGAAGAGGAGGACATGTCTCATGTTCCATATGTGAGTGTAGTTGGTAGTTTGATGTATGCAATGGTCTGTACTAGACCAGACATTTCACATGCAGTGGGAGTTTTGAGTAGGTATATGTCAAAACCAGGGAAGGAGCATTGGACAGCAGTAAAAAGGGTTTTCAGGTATTTGCATGGCACTGCTAGCTATGGATTGTGCTACGAAGGAAGAGAGGGATTGGACAGAGTGGTCAATATACATGGCTTTGTGGATGCAAACTGGGCTGGATATTTGGATCGTAGGAAATCTACAAGTGGGTATGTGTTTAACCTGTTTGGAGGAGAAATAAGTTGGATGAGAAAAAGACAGGCTGTAGTGGCACTTTCAACTACAAAATATGAATACATGGCAGCCACTCATGCAAGTAAGGAAGCAGTATGGTTACAAAGATTGTGCTCAGGTATTGGGTTGGTACAACAAGCTGTAAGGATAGAGTGTGATAGTCAAAGTGCAATTTTTCTGGCGAGGAACCTTGCTTATCATTCAAAGACAAAGCACATTGATGTTCAATATCACTTTGTGAGAGACATGATTGAAGAAAATAAAGTATCACTGATGAAGGTGGACACTTTGAAGAATGTTACAGATTCATTAACAAAATATGTGAGCACTGAGAAGTTCTCTCGGTGTAGAGCATCCATGGGCATCGTTGCCCTGGATTGTTGACTATGTAACCCTGTAACCCCCTGTGTGCAAAGAAAATAACAAGTGGGAGAATGTTGTGTATGTGTTATATTCTTTGCACGAGTAGTAGTGTTTGAGCGTTTGTGCCAAGCGTGAAGGGGGTTTAGAGGCAAGGGGGGTGCAGGGGTTCGGGGGCAGCGCCCCCAAATTTTTTTTCTCGCATTGGGACCGCATTTTAGGGACCGCATTATATTTAGGTGTTTTTTTGGCACATGGTTTCTTTGTTGATGGTTTTCTATTTCCGGTTAAGGAATTAGGGTTTTGAGCTAATCCAGGTCATTGGGTTAGGGTTTTGGATGCCGCTGGCTCCTATATGTATTTTGTATTGTAAACATTGTAACACAATGAATGAATATAGAATATGTTGGTTTTCCCGGTTTGGGTTTCCAGGGGAAAAATCTCTGTGTAATGTTTGTATTTGACATTGTATCTTTTATGTTCTTTTCTGAATATCTATTTGTAGTAGATATTGTACAAGGTTAGAATTTATAGTATTGTTCCTTAATAGCATCCCTGAAGGATTCCCAAGTTTTCGTGACTGAAAATAATGAGGTTTCCTCTATTTCCTTTTTCTCACAGAAAGTTTCCCACCAATATTTGACACAGGGAATGAGTTTGAGGAGCGCAAAAGTAATCTTTTCTCTATTTGAAAATTTATGGACAGAAAAATACCCTTCTAGTAGATTCAACCACTTGTCTACAACATCTGTGTCTATCTATCCCTCAAATATAGGAATATTGAAGTTTATTTGTACCTTGAAGGGGGCAGCGCCTCCGTTTGAAGAAGATGCGTCACCTATTGGTAGCCGCTGAAGGATTTGCGTGAAACTATCCATCATCTCGTTCCTCTGTTGCATGAGGAATTCCTCAATCAACAGCTTGAAAGGATATCCTATCTCATCATCTTTCTTTTATTCTGCCATGAGAGGTTGCTTGGGTGTGCGAGAGCTTCTGTCCTCAAGAGAAACAAGATCAAGACCCAACTCTTTGTACTCCGACCTCATTGGGGACATGCATTAAGACGACAAGGAGTAGACTGCTCTGATACCACTAATCTATACTTTTATGAGTAGAACAAATTGAATACAGATTATTAACGGGTTCTTAACACAAAATAACAGAGATACAGTAAAACTGGTTTTCTATTTAATAACAAAATAAGCTAAAACTGTAAAATGTAACAGAAACAAGCTTGCTGGAATGGTGGCCACCAATATCCATCTGGATCAATCCTCCCTCCTTAGGAAGAAATGATCTCAATTGCATTGAGGTCCCCCATCAGATGAGGAAATTTCTGAATTTGGCCTCGGGTGAGCCACTTTCCTTGGTGTAGGAGCTGCCCTGCTTTGACAACTCGATAAAGTTGGATCCATTGTTGTCGAGTGCCCTTGATCTGTGTGTCCACAATCTGATCATTAGATGTCTGTTATAAGCAATCAGGGTTGAGCTCTGTTGGTGTCATTTGTTCTCCTACTTATGAGGTGTCCAATAATGGTGGGAAATAAGGACGAAGGAGATTCACGTTGAACACTGGGTGAGGCCAAGGAAGGGAGGAATATTGAGCTCAAAAGAATTATCCCCCACAGCCTTGGTGATAGTGTACAACCCTTAATGGAGGGTGGAAAGCTTCCGATGGGGTCTTGTAAGGCATTCTTTCTGCAAGTGCAACCAAAATTTCTCGCCCGCCTGAAACTTATGTGGCACCCGATGTTGAGCATGGCACTATTTGTACTTGTCATTGGACTTCTGTAGGATATCCTCAACCTATTGGTGGATGTGTTGGATCCGCTCAATGCACCAGGTGGATTTGTTAGCTTCAGTTGGAGCATGATATGAGTCGGTCGAGGTGACCATGAGGGGAAGTGCAACATCTATGGGACCCAATGGTTGGAATCCCAACCCCACCTAAAAGGGGCTATGATCGGTTGAGCTATGTATGGCTAGGTTATAGCTATGTTGGACATAGGGAAGACTTGCATCCTGTGTTCGAAGGTGCTTTGAATTATACATGCGAAGGATATGCACAATCGTTCGATTTACAACCTCGGTTTGGCCATCTATCTGGGGGTGGAAGGTCGTGGATTTGGTGACCTTGGTGTCCAACAGTGACCAGAGGCTTGACCAAAATGTGCCGAGAAATTGACTATCCCGATCTCAGACAATGGTTTTTGGGATTTCAAAATGTTCCCAGACGCATTCAAAGATGCTCTTCTTGCAGGCAACAAGAATCACCATCTTAGAAAAGCGATTAACAACCACAAAAATGTAGTCATTTCCCTGCTTGGTGGACGAGAGACCCGACATGTAGTCCATTAATATGGATTACCATGGACTGTCACGAGTAGGAAGAGGGGTGTATAGGCCCTATTTCTTAGTGGTCGGTTTGGAAATAGTGAAGGCATTACAGGGCCTGATATACTTGTTGACCTCCTGTTGAAGTTTCGGCCAGTAGAAATGTTTATGTAGCATCGCCACTGTCTTTTTGACGTCGAAGTGTCTTGCCACTCGACTGTAGTTGGCTTCCCAGATCATCTTTGCTCGCTCACTTGATGGAACACAGATATGGCCTAGATGACACAACACCCCATACTAAAGATGGAAATTATTGTATGGCCTAGACGACACAACACCCTCTCCACAGACCCACCATGCGCGACATTGTCCACATACTCACGTACTTTCCTACGATTGAGCCCATGTAATAAAATTGCATTCTTGTATATAGGGATCAATTTGATCTTCATCTCCAACGAAGTTGCAACATCTTCTCTCACTCGAGGAATGTCATGCTTGTGTAAAAAAAATAAACTTTTCGAAATAAAACTATAAAATTGTATTACTCCTTGGATATTTGAATTTTTTATAAATTAAGCTTTGGGACCTCGATTAGGTGTTGTTTTTTTTTTTTTTAATAATATTTGAATTTTTTATAAATTAAGCTTTGGGACCTGGGTATTGTTTTTTATTAAAAAATTTAAATGGGTTGGGAAAGTTTTATTAGTCCTTGCCAAATGAGGAATATAGTAATGAGTTTTTGTTGACCAACTACCTATTGAATAGGTGTTGTTTTTTATAAAAAAAAATTAAATGGGTTGTGAAGGTTCTATTAGTCCCTTGTGAAACTAGGACTATAGCAACAAGTTTTTGTTGACCAGCTAACTATGTAATAGGTGTTATTATTTATAAAAAAAAATAAATGGATTGTGAACTTTTTATTAGTCCTTGCCAAATGAGGATTAGTTTTTGTTGACCAATTAGTCATTTAATAGGTATTGTTTTTTATAAAAAATTTAAATGGGTTGTGAAAGTTTTATTAGTCCTTGCCAAATGAGGACTATAGCAATGAGTTTTTGTTGACCAGCTAATTATTAATAGTTGATCAAAAAAATTGCCACTTTTTTCATAGTTAAATTTTATAAATTATTTTTTATTAATATTTTTAAATATCTAAATTTATTTAGTATTGGATCATATTTTGAAAGTCTGATTGTAAAAACTATGAAAGGCTAACTTGTAAAAAGCTTGAATCATAATTATAGTTCATCTTTGTTTCATTTGGATCATAAATGTATTTCAATTTAATTTCTAATTATTTTTAATTTTCATTCTTAAAATATGCTATAACCATTTTCCAATCATATTCACCAAGAAACATTATGAATATATTTATTTCAAAAATATAAAATGTTTTTAAAATTAAAAGTTTAGATGGTAAGATAGATGCTTTGGTCTTATGGAAACAAAATCATTTGATAATAAATTTTCAAAACATATTCTCTAAGAAACATTATGAATATATTTAATTTAAAAATATAAAATATTTTTAAAATTGAAAATGTAGATGGTAAGATAGATGTTTTGGTCTTATGGAAACAAAATCATGGATAAATATTTAATGTTAAGGCGATGTATTTATTAAAAATATAAAAGTAATATAACTATAAATTTTTGTATAATCTCTATTGTTAGAACTATAGAACTAAAAACATTATTTTTTATATAATAAAAAAAACCCTTATAAATGTTAACATATCCAAAGTTTTGATCATCTACAATCTTTTTGAATTTTTATTATTTTTATTTAAATTTTTAGATATCCAAAGTTTTGAGTATTGACACTCATTTTTATTAAGTATTTAAACATGCATGACAATTCTTTTTTAAATGTTTACATAGCGCGGGGCCCTTAAATAGTCTTGAAAGCCTTAAATGTTTACTTATCAGGCTTGACAGCCTTAAATGTTTAAATAGCGGACCTGTCACAATAGATTTTCCTCTGATTTTTGGATACAATCTTGTTTGTAGTGAATTTGAGCAATATTGTTGTCCACCGGCATTACTGGTTCACTAGTTGTTGCTTGCTCGTTGGTTCAATGGTTCGCTGGATGTTGCTTATTGTTGTTTTCTTCAACTTTGCAAAGTTGAGGTCCTTCATCTAAAGTTGGACATCTTCATGCTTGCCGATTGGTTTGTTGTTTGTTGCTTCCTCTTGTTTGCTTAAAATTTTCAAGGTTGAGGTCATGCACTTGTAGTTCGACCTGTTCTTGCACTTTGTAGGGTTGAAATCATGCACCCTTGTTTGCTTCAAATTTGCAAGGTTGATGTCCTACATCCACAGTTAGACATGTTGCTACAGTTTGCAGGGTTGAGATTCTGCACCCGCAATTGGAGCTGTGATTATGTCACTCCCCATTCACGAGTAAGTTTTAGTACCATGGTTTCATTCCTATTCATTGTTTGTTGTTTACTATTTACAATTTGCGAGTAAGAATTTTCAATACTCGGAAGTGTTGAAAATCAAAATAAATATAAAAAAAATCTAAAAATAATACCTGAGTGAAAATGCTCTTGTTGAACATCCTTAAATGTGACTACTAGGATCAATGAAACATGAATGTATTGCTATCCCCGAAAAGTATTGAACAAGAAAGCTTGTCGCCTTTGCAAAATGTTCTTGTAGATGAAAACTACAGCTAGGTATAGAAGGACTAGGTATGGTGCGAAGTTAAGCAAGATGCAAGAAAATTAGACAACATTGTCAGTCCTTACCCATCTTTATCAGTGACATGTTTCAGTAGGTTATATAAAAAAAAAATGCAAGACCTCGAATGCAAATACTGGGTGGACGATGAAGATAAAAGGGAAAGCTAAATTCTTAGTGGCCAGTGGAGTTTGAACATTGGTTTCTTTGTAGCTTATGGGATGTGGATCAATAAACTTGTGAGAAACAAGATGTGTAGTCGCGGGATTAGGGGGATTATCAACAGGTTCGAGAAAATCAAGGGATCCTAGAGGATTAGGCTAAGCGTCCATAGGTTTTAACCAGTCCAATATTATTCAATACCTCTTAAAACAATTGGCATGGATTTTTGTGCATGGATCACGCCTTACATATTCACATACTCAGCACTGAGATGGTGCCAGTTTACCCTCTTGTACATACATTGCAAGTCGCTCTCTCAGTTGAGGGAAGGTGTTGGTTTTCCCTCTTGTGTAGCCATTGCAAGACATTATGTTCATTGCCCATGTTTACCAAAGGGGTAAACTGTAGGCGTAAACGATAGAAAAATGATTCCAGATTGGAGCCCAATGACAAAGGTGTAAAGACAGATGGCAATGCATAGGGTAATGAAGGTGACAAATGGCTTGTATACGTGGGTATATTTGAGGAGCTTATCTCTTGCGTAGATGGTGTTTTTTTGTGTGGATGAGATATGGCTAACCACATGTCAAGGTTTGCAACATGGTGGACACTTGGCACTGATGAGATTTGGTTATTGTGTATGTCTAATTAAATTAGTATAGCTAGCTGTCTTTCAAAGCCCCACATGTATGGTGACCAACCTGCCTTTGTTGTGTTGATTATTTGGGTTGGTTTTCATTGATGTGAACCCTTGAAGAAATTCTGGTAGTAAATTCTGGTAGCACAAAGGTTTGGGTAATGGACCCAAGTTTGTTTTATGTATAATGGTATGAGTTTTAATATATTTGAAGGTAAGACTATTCTGGATGGATGATACATGTCATGCCATTTTCCATGGTATTTGGAACGTCACATAACTCCTCACGGTTAGAGAGTTATAGTCATGTGAAGTTGGAGAACCCTCATTAGTCATCTAGAAGCCCCAAAAGGTCAAAGTAGTTTAAGTGGTTTCAAAGAATAAATTATTTAAATAATAAAGTGAAGTGATGAGTGTACTATAAGTCAAAGTGGATATAAAAGAAATTATTTAAATAATAAATTTAATGGAGAAATTACTAAGTGGACAAGTGGTTAGAAGTGGGTTAGCCCTAAAATAAGGAAAGTGGTTTAAGAGAATTTAGAAGGTAAATAATAAAGTGAAGTGATGAGTGTACTATAGGTCAAAGTGAATACAAAATAAATTATTTAAATAATAAAGTTAATGGATAAATTACTAAGTGAACAAGTGGTTAGAAGTGGGTTAACCCTAAAATAAA
>ML820155.1:13091-25675 GCA_009831015.1 Picea engelmannii
TCAGTTGCAGGAGGATTCTACATCAGTTTCATGTGCAGATAGAGAGAGGGTGCACCAGTTCGTCCTGTGATTTAGTAAAATTCAGATCTACGGAGATTGAGAGGGAGCTTGGAGATTCAAGCACCTGGGTTATTCTTACCATTGCCCAATCTATATTCTTGGAGAGTTTCAGAGCATTTGGAGGTCATCTTCATCAGGGCCGAACTAGCTAGGGTTTCAGTCATCCAGTGGGGCACCCCATTCAGTGGGAAATTCAGATCTACGAAGATTGAGAGGGAGCTTGGAGATTCAGGCACCTGGGTTATTCTTACCATTGCCTGATCTATATTCTTGGAGAATTTCAAAGCATTTGGAGGCCATCTTCATCAGGGTCGAACCAGCTAGGGTTTCAGTCATCTAGTGGGGCACCCCCTTCAGTGGGAAATTCAGATCTACGGAGATTGAGAGGGATCTTGGAGATTCAGGCACCTGGGTTATTCTTACCATCACCCGATCTATCAGTTGGCATATTTATTGGGGTGATTGGACACTTTTGGCAACAGGGTCGAGTTATTGAGGGTTTCAGCCTTCTATTGGAGCATGGCATTCTTCAGATGGAGAGTTTGGCATTCAGATCTGCTTGTATTGATCTTCATTTCTTATTCAGACTTTGGAGGCATTATTTTGTATTAGCAGGAGCATTTTGTAGCAACTCTTATCTATTGTCTATCTTCTTGGCCATCTATTGAGCATTCCGGATCGGCATCTTCATTGTAGCAGGTTTCTCTATTTTATGAATAAAGAAGAATTGAGATGTTTTGGCTTGTCTATATTATTGCATATGGTTGAGGTATGTTCCATGGTTATCTCTTTCTGTTATTTTCTGCATACACACATATAAACACATCTAAAGGGTAGATCAGCAAAGTGTTTGATGAAATACCTCACTCAGAAAAAGTTTTAAAAAGACACCAAAACAGTGATGATCCTTGCATAATGGCTTGGGATCATTACATACAACTTGATCGGACAAATGTCAAAGTTATAGGGGAACTAAAGAATGTGCTTATTAGATTATCGTCTAACCCCAAGGTTCATCAAGTTATTGATATAATTGTTGTGGATATTCCAGAAGTGTATGGTCTGTTTTTAAGTAGGGACTGGTCGGAACAGCTGTATGGCTATTTTGCGCCAGATTGGTCTCATCTATGGCTTCCAGAAAATGGCAAGCCTAATAAAATAAAGGTAAATAGTGAGCACTACCTTAAGTTCACGGTCACAGATTTGAACGATCCCAATGAACTGTATACACCTTCTGCTGATTCACCTGAAGTACAAGGGATGGACACCTTCTTCGGTAATTTCATGGCCGAGGCTTCACCTATCACCAATCCAGAACAACAGTCCGAGATTGTAGCATATATGCAGCCAACACCTTCCACGCAACGATCCTCTGTACCCGAATAAAATCGAATTTGGTCTTTGTATTTCGACGGGTCAAAGTCCAAAAAAGGAGCTGGAGCAGGCTGCATCATTATCAATCCGACAGGTAACAAAACATTGATTGCATGTAGGTTGGAATTTGAATGTACTAACAATACCGCAGAATATGAGGCTTTGCTGCAAGGTCTTAGAAAATCTTTGGATATGAACATTCAAAATTTAACCGTCTTTGGTGACTTTGAAGTAGTGGTTAGACAGGTAAGAGACTGTATCCACTGTCTATCTCCGTATCTCAAAAGCTACCAGTCTGAGGTATGGAATTTAATGAATAAATTTTTCGCTTTCAATATAAATTCTATTCCTAGATTGAATAACTCTGAAGCAGATTTATTAGCTAATGTAGCTTCTAAACTTCTTCCTGTAGAAGGTTTGTCCCCAGATGCATTCTTCGTTGAGCTGCTATTTCGGCCATCCATGCCCGATAACATCATGAACTAGAGAGTGTTTGACGATGATCAGCAGATTATTAACTTTCTGCACATGGAAGAAACTTTTCAAGGCGCGGTGATAGACGAACACACGCACGACGACAATTTGCACGATTTCACGATAATACCAGATCCGAGAACTCCTAAATCTTCATCGGACATGGTAAACTCGATCCCTAAATCTGTAGTTAGATTAGAGAAGTTTTAGGATTTTGAAGATAAATTTAAAAAGACGGTCAACTGTAAAACCAATAGTTCCTCATTATCTTATGAAAAAGTAAACTTAGGAACTAATGAAAATCTTCAATGCATTAATCTAGGGTTGGGATGTTCTCAACGAGAAAAAGATGCATTTATTAAATTGTTCAAAGAATTTAAAGATGTCTTTGCATGGGCGTATGATGACCTTAAAACTTTCGACACTAACATCATACAACATGTCATTCCGATGAAGCCCCAAACCTTACCCTTTCAACAAAAATTGAGGAAAATGAATCCTAAACTCGAACCGACCGTTCAAAAAGAATTGAATAATCTCCTAAATGCTAAGATAATTTTTCCTGTTAGGCACACTCAATGGGTTTCCAACCTTGTCCCAGTCCGGAAGAAAAATGGGGAAATCCGACTCTGTGTTGATTTCTGAAACCTTAATAGAGCATCTGATAAAGACAACTATCCTGTCCCGCCCATGGAACAGATTCGTCAGCAGGTATCTGGTTCCGAGAGGCTATCTTTACTAGAGGGTTTCTCAGGATACAACCAAGTCCTGATGTCTCCACCAGACCAATTAAAAACTACCTTCTGTACTCCGTGGGGCACTTATGCTTATCGCAAAATGCCTTTTGGATTGATTAATGTTGGTGCCACTTTTCAAAGAGCAATGGATATTGCTTTCCGAGGCTTAATCAATCAGTTCGTCATAGTTTACTTAGATGATGTGACTGTATTTTCTAAAAACAAAAACGATCATCTAGCTCACTTATGAGCCGTCCTACTGCGATGTCGTAAATATGACATCTCCTTGAATCCCAAAAAATCCATCTTTGTAGTAGAACAGGGTAAACTCCTAGGATTCATTGTGTCTAGTGAAGGGATGATTATTGACCTCGAAAGGATGCAAGTCATCGCAAAAATTCCCCCTCCTACATCCAAAAATTCTATGCAGTCTTTCTTAGGCCAGATTAACTTCGTAAGAAGATTTATCCCCAGCTTCTCCGAAATGGTCAGACCCTTGCAGAACTTAATTAAGAAAGACACCCAATATCACTGGGGATCCCTAGAAAACCAAGCTTTTAATGCAATAAAAAAGGCCATAATAGACGCTCCGTCTCTCATGAGCCCAGATTTTTCCCAAGACTTTACACTCTACACTTTTGCCTCTAACTGTTCCTATGCCGCCGTCCTAACCCAAAAGAATTCCGAGAAAAATGAAGTACCCATCGCCTTTATGATCTCTGCTTTCAAAGGCGTTGAACTTAATTACCCAGCGGTAGATCGGAAAGCCTATGTTGTTTTCAAAGCAATCAAGCACTTCCGGTACTATCTTTTGAAGTCAAGGATGAAAGTCATTGTCCCCTACCCAGCCATGAGGAACCTGTTAGTGCAGAAGGAACTAGGAGAAAAGAGAGACAACTGGGTCACCTCCTTGCAGGAGTATGACCTAGAAATCACCCCAGCTCAGATAGTGAGAGGCAAAGGGTTATGCAAGTTAGTTGTTGATTTAGCAGTAGGACAGCAAGAAGAATGTGATACGTCAAACCTAGGACAAAGCGATAAAGGTCTAATCTATTACGCACAAAACCTTATTAGTCCTTGGTACGACGATATAAGATTCTGTCTTGAACATGGGTCATCCCCCCGTCACCTTGACCCCGCCAAAAGAAGAGCGTTGAGACTGAAGTCTACCTCCTTTCATCTGGTTAATGGTGTTCTGTTTCGTCAAAATTTTGACGACGTACTGATGCGTTGTCTTGAAAAAGACGAAGCAGAAAAAGTCTTGCTAGAGTTGCATGCAGGAGAAGCTGGCGGTCACTTCGGTGGTGACACAACCACTCATAAAGTTTTAAGAGCCAGTTATTACTGGCCCACACTTTTTAGAGACACCCATGCCTTGTGTCGTAAATGTATCATCTATCAGAAAGCATCTGGGTGGTTACAAAAACATCCTTTCCTCTGCAACCTGTTTCAGTAGATTCCCCTTTTCAGCAGTGGGGCCTTGATGTCATAGGTCCAATAAACCCTCCATCCTCGCAACAACACAAGTTTATTGTGACAGCCACATATTACTTTACTCGATGGTCTGAAGCTGCTTCGTTAAGAATTGTCAACACCAGCCAGGTAATTTCCTTTCTAAATTCGAATATTATCACTCGTTTCGGTATCCTTGACTGTTTAGTTTTCGATAATGCTTCTTACTTTTCCTCTCTTGAGATGAGCGAGTTCGCTTTGGAAAAATGAATTAAATTGAAGCATTCTGCTAGTTATTACCCCTAGGGAAACAGATTGGCAGAATCAACAAACAAGAACTTGATCAAAATCATAAAGAGAACGGTGGTTGAAAATCACAAGAATTGGCACAATGCACTGCTAAACATGCTGTGCGCTGATAGGGTAACGCCAAAAGCTACTATAGGTAACTCCCCCTTTTTTCTCGTTTATGGCAGAGAAGAAATTTTTCCACCTCACATTCTTCTTCCTTCACTTCAGTTGTCACAGAAAGTCCAAGAAGGAGATTGCCCCCCTTTGGAAAACCGAATTAACGCTTTGATGAAGCTAGAAGAGGTAAGAGCCCAAGCTAAATGTAAGTTAGATCAACATCAACAATTGGTTAAAATCTGGTTCGATTCTAACTCTGCTTCTGATAGGGATTTTGAAGTAGGTGACCTTGTCTTAAAATGGGACAAACTGCATGAGGGAAAGGGAGAACACACTAAATTTCAAAACTTATGGCTTGGACCGTTTTTAATTGCTGAAAAGTTGGGTCCCAGTTCTTTTCCTTTGCAGAATCTTGAAGGGAAGCCTGACACCTACCCAGTGAATGGCCAAGCCCTAAAAAGATACTTTGCTTGACAAACAACCCTTGTATATTATGTACATATCTTGCTTTTGTTTTCTTTTTTTTCGTTTTCTTTTTGTTTTTGATTATTCCTTGGGTTTATCAGTTTGTGTTTTCTTTTAAATACACATACCTGTACACTGAACTCTTCGGAAAAAGACAATAATAAATTCCTCCGCCGAAATAGTTGCTAAGAAAATTTGTATAAACATCAATGGTTTATTGCTGAAGTTTATATCTATGTTGGAAAATCCTGTTGTTTAAAAGAAGATGACTGATTTCAATCTCTGAGTAAAATTCGTCATGATCATCCATTATCTTTTTACGCTATCCCTATTCCGTAAAGGAATGACTCAGAGGATGTCTCCCTGCCTTAGGAAGTCATTTTTGTAAATAAAACATCTCTGGATCTAAATAAAGGACAGTTCTAAATTTTTTTTGATGAGGTCTAAAAAAATATGTTGAAAAATCATGATTTTTAGCGTCACCCCGCTCAGCTATATATCTATGAAAAACAAAACAAAATAAATTATAAATAAGAGCTGTGGGAAGTGCTTGTAAACCCATCGGGATGCTGAACAGGTTTGCTGGCAGCGGGTAAATGCATGCATGGCACCAAGACATCTTTGTCGGGGTACTGAACAGGCTCGCTAGCAGCGAAGCAATGTCGGGTATATGAAAATTCGTAAATAAGAAACCTCTTAACCTTAAAACGTCCTTTATTCTGATCCAGAACTTCTTGGCAGGATACATATGTCAGAGTGGGTTAAATGGCAACCTTGTCGAGGCTATGGATGCCTACTAGCAGCAGTGGCTCTGTCAACAGTATTGGAGATTTTATCTTTAATATCGTGACTCACTGATCTTAAGATTGTTATCAGTTTTCATCTTTTGAAACACTGTTGGAATAATTGGTTAATGATGATGTTTATAATATTTTCTGGTTGTTATTTTTGAGTTGAAATTATCTTTGCTGACCGAATCTGAATTTTTTCCTTTTGGCAGAGATAACTTCTTATACCAGTGTGTCACCATTGTTGGCAGCCAATCCGCATTTTTCCACTGTCTTATAAGCTGCCTACACCAATGTTTTGCAAACATCAATTTTTTGTCGCAATTTTTAAATCAACGACACTTTTATTTTTGCGACATTTACACATTTGCCTTCGCTTTGTTTTCACGACTGTAAGCGTGAAAATTTAGTCTTTCGAAGTCGCATTGAAATCATTATTTGAACTGTCATGATCCTTCTTGTCAATATGCCTATTACGCTTACATTTCACTTAATGTTATGTAACTGGTAGAACTTTCGAACTACACTCATTAAACATTCTTGTATTGATTGTGTGACTTGGTCTCATTGAGTTTGTAATGCGTTGGCATTCAGATTTGCATTTTATTGGACCTACTTGACCATTGGTTTCATGAAAATACTTAGGGGTTATGATTAAATCCTTCATATATATCTTTTAATATAATGCCTATGTTTATGTTTTCATAACTATTGGTCTTTTGATTATATGAAGACCCATCGACACATTGGTTAAACTATTTATATGAGTTGATACATTGGCGCATGGTTAAATATTTGGTATTGGTTTCAAATTGAATGTTGATGGTTTAAAACTATGGCACAACATTGATTGCGTGCATTGGTTATACATTTACCATTGGATTCATTGGTCGGCAATTGACTTGATTGTTGAACTATGCTATAATGGGTAGAATAGCTATAAGCCAACGATTGTACCTTGGCAATAATTATTATGCATGGCAGAGATAAACTCCACCACCTTCGCACGATTGCATTTATGCCTATCCCTATTCCCCGTTTATCTCTGTTAGTTCGGGTAACCCTTCGTGCGCTCTGCTCCTATGTGTGCTATGACCCAAACCCTGAACTTATCGTGTTCTCAGCTCCATGGCACCAGTCGTGCAAATCGAGCTAGATGGTAGCCAAGCCTTGTTAATGTTCGACAATGCTCAGAAGGACTTGGAGGATAACGGTTGGCTCACCTTCGTGTAGTGATTTGAGGGTTTTAATCTAGTTGTGGTACAACAGTTCGCCCTGACTTTCGATGGATGTAGAGCCAAGGTGGGTGAAATCCAGTTGGAAATCGATGAGGAATTTATTAGTTCTTCTACAGGGTTACCTGCCATGGGCCAGCGTTGGTTCAAAAATTCGAAAGTGGAAGAGGTTCCATGGCCACTACTGTTCCTCTCGGGCAAAGTCACCTCTTGTGACAGAGGTATGCCCATATCTTTTCTTAAACCATGATGGCATGACCTTTTGATGATAGTCAAGCAATTCGTGACCTGTGAAGGTCGATATGGACTCGTGTTTCTCTACCACCTGCGTTTGTTAATGAATTTTATGGGATACCCGTTGAATATGCCCTTTTACTTTCAGCGCAGCCTATATAAAATGGCGAAAAGGTTTAAAAGGGAGAAGGCTGACAGTAGCCTGTTCCACCATGGACTTATTAAACTTGTCATTGTTCATCACTTAAGTCTACATGGTGATAGCTGGAGAGATTTCATCGCTCGAAATGGTTTTGATGACACAAACCCTGTCCAGGTTGATGAGCCTGTGGTAAATAAAACAAAGATCTAGCCACCTGTGCCCTTCCATATCCTATTGCCCTCTCCTAAGCCTTCAGTCGACCCTGCTATTGACTTACTAGACGTTGGAACTGAGAAGGTTGAGGCTATAAAGAGACCTATGAGAAAAAAGGCTAAGGAAAACTCTATTGCTAATGCCAAGGGTAAAAAGAACGCTCGGCTTATTTCGAGAATGGCTAGGAACAAACCTAAACCCTCTCCTGAGTCAAAGCCTATAATCCTTAGTGAGGATTCGGAATCTGACATAGAATGTTTCCTTGCCAGTGAATACCCTTACTCACAGGGTTTATGCCCTGAACCACCTTATGATTTCATGACGAATCTTCCCCCCTGCCTAAGGAACGATCCCAGTTACCCAGGGATTAAATTGCCTAACGAAACCCTCAGCAATATGTCCAAACCCTCGCCTGCTCTTCCGAAACCTCGATAGTCGTCCTGTGACCAATTTGATTTATGGTTGGAATGATACTACATCGATGTTCCCCTACTCCAATCGAAAATTCAATCGTTGGAAAGTCAAGTTGTAGTGTTGACTAGCCAAAGAGACCGACTCCAAGCAACTAATAAGAAGCAGAAGAGAACCGCCTCCATCGTTTTCAAGAATGTTGAATTAGCCACAGCCGTTATCAACTCCAAATTGTTGTGACCAAGCCATGTGCTCGCCATACAGGTATAAATTTTGATATCGTTATTAATATAGTGATTGGAATTTGGTCTTCGAATAGCTCTATTTATATTTCAAAATGGCTCTGTCATAATGTGTTCATCCTGTATATTTTTCGCTTTGCTAAAAATAAATGGAATTTCGTTTTAGTTACATGAGTTGATCATTCCCAGTATAGCCATTGATAGATTTTTATTGGATTCAAATAGCCTTTGTTTGGATTTGATTTGTTCGTTTGTCTGATTGAGTTAACGAAACTGATGGATTGCTTGCAATTCAGTTCGTTTTGTATCTACTCCGAACAGGAAGTTTTTCATGCTCAATTTAGAATACGATCATGTTTGAATTTGATTTCGTTATGGTTCATATGCTGTGATTGGAAAACGATTTCAATGAGTTTGGTTGTTACGATCTTGAAATATGTTGTGTCATGTAATCTTCTAAGAACAGGAATACAACTGTGTTCGGTTTCAATTTGGAAAGAACTACTCTGTTTCGTATGAAAACAATGCTCTTATTTAAGCCTGTGCAAATGTGCCCGAATCGTGGAATGGTTTTGATTCGTAATAACTATGTTAAAACCTTAACTGTTCGACTCGCTATTATTCTGATTGGATTATCCCATATCTTGAGTTGGCAAGATTGTTTTATGAGTTGGATTCGGATTATAATTGTTGCTCTGTTTGATTTTAAATTTGTAAAACGAATTGGTCGACCTAGGTTATTTCTATCAAAATCGGTTATAATTCATTTGAATGGAACGATTTTGATCAGAGTCAATCGATCATGTTTGCCCAATTTGTAATTTCAAGACCAAGGAAATTATATCCATAGAAGATAACAAGATTCCTAAAGGCTTAACTCCTCTAGAGAGTTCTTTTTCATCGAGTGATGTAGGCAAAAAAGAGAAATGGAAAGAAGAGGAGTTGAAAAGGAAGGTGAGTGAAAATATCTATTTGAACATTTGGACACTCGAGGCTCCAAAGAATGTTAAAATAGGTGCCAAATTTTCAGATGAAGAGACAATGAAGTTTTCCAAGCTACTTGGTGAACTTCAAGACCTTTTTGTTTGGTCTTATGAGGATCTTTGTGGTTTTGATCCTGGTCTTATACAACATGCCATCCCCATCAAGGAAGACATAAAACCAGTTAGGAAAAAACAAATACCTATTAACTCTTCATTTAAAGCAACTATTCAAAGGGAGATGGAAAATTTCTTGAAGGTTGGGATCATCTTTTCGGTCAAGGATCCTGAATGGGTTTCCAAACTGGTACCTATTCTGAAGGCCACTGATCATATTAGCTCTTGCATTAATTTTCATGCATTCAATCAGGCTATTATGAAAAATCCCTTCCCTCCCCCTAATATGGAAATGATTCTGCAATAGGTTGTAAGGTCACGGATGAGGCCCTTACTTGACAGTTTTTTTGGTTACAATCAAATCAAGGTAAAAGGGGCAAATGCTTACAAAACCACCTTTATCATTGATTGGGGTACCATGACTTATGAACGTATGCTTTATGGCTTACCTGATGCAAGTACCACTTTCAAAATACCTATACAAACAACTCTTGATGAATTGATCAGTATCCATATGTGTCTTGACGATATAATTGTATATGTTAAAGGGATGATAATTACCTTAGAGTTCCAAGTGTTATTTCTAGGTCCTTTCAAAATTGCTTTTGTCCTGGATACTAACTCTTACATTATAAAGGATTTATAGGAGCATTTTTTTTCCTACAACACTAACGGTTCTCACTTGAAACATTACGTGGGACCAACGTGAAAAGTTCTAACATTGTTTGGATTTTCTGTATACTAGTAGTCTAGCTCTGCTTTCAGTTTTTCACTATTTTCTTTTCTGCTTTATAGTAGTTTGACTTTTGCTTTCTATTTTCTAAACATTTCCTACTTCTTTTACATTTCTGTCATTTTATTGTTGTTGTTTTAATTTTGTCAATTTTATTTATGTCGTAATTTTGTTGCTTACCACCTTTTAGTTGATTTGGTCAAAAATAAGATGTTGGATCAGTTTTGCCACGGTGTCATTCCTGCAAAATATTGTTGGTCAATAGAAATCAAGCTTACACAACTGTTACGATGTTTCCCCTGAAAAGCACACGTGAATTTGTTATCTGCTTTCACTGTTGTCTAAAAAATATTTTTGTTTTTGGGTTATCTCCCACTTCTGCTTTCCTTTCCTTCATCCATTTGAGAATTTAAGAGAGCAAGTCCATAAATTTTCTCCTTGAAGTTAAGAACCAATTCCAGTTGAAAGATTATGCACACAGTGGTAAAACCCCTCATACATAATACTTTTCATGAATTATTCCCAAATTCTCGGTCATTTTTGCATTAAATCCGCTCACTTCCCCCTGTTGCATAATCATTATGGTTATATCTTCTTTATCTACTGTTCTTGGTCTGTAAAACCATGAGTTCTAAGTTCTAATATGTTGAAAACAAATTTCCCTATGGAGTCACCAGTTTGTTGACGATTAAAATCGCAACAAGTTTTTATGCCCGCAAAGTATTGCTAAAGCCTATTATTATAAGCTATCGATATATCTATAATACTAGTAGGTGGGAGCCCCTTGTAGATTGGAGGATTAGATCTGGTTCTTATTTGATGTTATGTTGTTGTTCGACACTGCTTACAGGTTTGAGCATGATTGATGTTCAAATGTTGGTTCTATTCGCAACAAACGGGTGATGGAAAATTCATGCTATGTGTGAGTGTCTTTACTTTAAACTCTCATATCCATGTCACGAAGGCTTATGTGAACTATTATTTTTATTGCGCCATGATATATTATATGTTACACCTGCACAAAACATGTGTTATTCATGAAAAAGGATAAAAGAAATATGGAGAAAAATCTAAGCAACAAATTCAAACTATGCTACTATGCTACAAATTAAGGAATTGTTGTTAGTCCTAGCTAACGGGGTTAGTAGCTATACGATTTATTGAATTATATATGTTATGGTGTGGTTAGAAATGGTTAATGTAACATAGGGTGGCGCATTTGACAAGTGATGGATGTTAAGTTTGATGCATACCTTAATTAAGTGGATTAATGGAGGGTTGGTTGGCGTGTACTAAGGAATTGAATGAGTGGAGGATAGAAGCGATGTGCATTTACTGCAAATCACTCCATACCCCTTCCACTGGCTGTCACCCTAGCTTGGCTATTGTTCAATTGTGTTTCGTTGTGGTTAAGCTCCTATTTTCAAGTAGAGTAAGAAATGCTCAGCCAAGCTCGCTTTTTTAAGGTTTTATTGGTTACAGGTATGTCTTTTCGCCATCCATGAACCCGCTCTGGTTATGAAATAGATATTGGCTCGGTGATGTATGGGTCTGTGATTTTCTTGAGACTTGCAACTATGTAAACTTGTGATTTTTCTCTGGAATTGTTGTTCTGTGGTTTTCATTGCAAATGGAAAACGATGGTTAAAGTCACAGTTTCATTAATTATTCTAAGTGGAAGAAGACATGAAGTCTCTTTGTTGTTCTTGTGAGTTTTTGGAGGGTTCGTTCGGTCCAGACTTGACTAGATGTCTTTGCACAAGTTCTTGTCACCTCACCCTGTCATGTTGTTGTCATGGGTTGATGGGTTTGATCTCAAACCTCCTGGTGTCATTGTATATCGTTTCACTTGGGTATGGTCTCGTTTATAGTATCGGTGTCTGCGTATTTGGTTATGATGGATATTATGCCAAGGGACCTGCTTGAGGTGAATTGTCATTTCATGGCTCTATTTTTATATCAGCATTACCCAGGTTGATTGGAAAAAACCACGAGGGTTATGCCCTGTGTGTTCTGGTGTTATTTAATGGCCCATGAGGGACCTCTGCTCCTTTGTTCATAATATCTCTCACCTGTTGAACTCTCTCCTTGTCTTGCAAATCTATGGGTGATATGGCCTATGGGTCCAACGTGTTGTCCCGAATGTTCTCACCTGTTTTTGGTGGTCGTTTCCAACCCCCCCTGTGTTGGTTACTCAGAGTCCACCCTTGATTATTTTAAGCCCAATTTTGTTAAATGAACCAGTTGTTTTTGGTCACAGGCATGGTTGAATGTTATGATTTGGTGGAGTATCGTCGACAGTGGTTAATTATTGGTTTTCCCTGATTAATAGCGTCGACAGTGGTTTTTGTGATTGGTTATAGTCACTGTGTTCTTTTATTATGGGTGAAATCATGAAGGTGGGTTACACTTTTGCTTGTTTTATGACAAAAAAAACTGTATTTTCACAAGTTATTCAACTTCCGACATATAAAAGTATTTTTTTTATTTAGAATTTCACTTTACAGTAAAAACAAAAC
>ML820155.1:30945-62782 GCA_009831015.1 Picea engelmannii
ATATTGAGCGCGGGGCATGCTGTACAAGTTGGGTCTTCTGAACAGACCAGAATTGAATAAAGTTTTGTTATCTCTCATATATGCTTGGGTGGAAGGAAGGGGAAAGGATAGAGATTTCAGATCTCTCTTGATATTGGAGGATTTTATCTTCCTTTTGGAGGTTTATCCCTCCCTTTACATTTAGAAGCTGTAGCTACCTTTGGAAGTCATTACTTCCCTTGAACAAAAACTATTGATTATTTCTCATATATTGTGCATGGTGTATTGTGGTGTATTGGTGTAACTCTTATACCATTGTTCATTTCTCATTGGATATAATTGAATGGTTTAATTATAAGTTGAAAAAGGTTTTAAATTGTACTTGATACTAATTCACCCCCCTCTTAGTATCAACACTTCCCTGGCACTTAAACGACCTGAAAGTTGTCTGCACAGGAGGAAGTACTTGCATGGTTTTTGACTTAAATGTTTTGGACATTACGGAAAGCTGGAAACTCACAGAAGGATGGATATGAGGATTTGAAGAGGAGGATCTTAAAAGCATTTGAGACGTAGGAAGTACCATTAGACTCGATTTGTCTGGATGGTGTTGATGGTTTCGCTCAAGGAATCTCAGACGTTCGCAACCACTCCAGTATAGTCAAGGTTATATATGAAAACAAAGGAGATAAGGATGATATTCTGCCTCATGTAGTGTATGTTTCTAGAGAAAAGCGGCCAAAGGTCAATCACCATTACAAAGCTGGAGAAATGAATGTCATGGCCAGATTGTCGGGAGTGATGACAAATGCACCTTTTATATTCAATATTGACTGCGATATGTTTGTGAACAAATCCAAGGCCATACAACACGCTATGTGCTTTTTCCTTGACTGTAAGTCTGAAAGACAGTGCAGCTTTGTACAATTTCCAGAATTATTCCATGGAGGCATCAAGGATGATCCCTTCGGCAATCATATGAGAATATATCTAAGCACAATGGTTAAAGGAATGAATGGTCTCTGAGGTCCTGTGTATTGTGGAACAGGCTGCTTCCATCGAAGAAAAACGTTGTATGGAGTACCACCAGCTACAGATCAACATAACAGTAAAGATGTAAGAGAATTTCGTAACCACGCAAAAGATGGGATGGATGTATGGATCAACAGTTGAGGATGTTATGACTGGGTTCAAAGTCCATTGCTTGGGTTGGCATTCTGTACTCTTCATACCTGAGTAACCAGCCTTTCTGGGAAGTGCACCAGCAAATGGTCCAGACAGTCTTCTGCAGCAGAAGAGATGGGCCACTGGGCTGCTGGAAATATTTGTAAGCAACGTCTGCCCGTTCCTTAATATTCACAAAAACATTATGGTATGCCAGAGGATGTTGTATGCCTATTTCAATCTATGGGGAATCTGGTCAGTCGCAACATTTTGCTACGCCATCTTGCCAGCTTTCTGTCTATTAAATGGAAAATCGTTCTTTCCTGGGATTTCGGAGCCTACCTTTGCAATCGCAGTTGCACTGTTCGTTTCAACCTATGGCTTTAAGCTGTGGAAGTTTCTTCGCAACGGTAGTTCCATTAGAGAATGGTGGAATAACCAAAGAATGTGGTTGATCCAGTGCTTATCTCAATGGATATTTGTCGTGTTCGACGTTTTGATGAAGTTAATAGGAGTCTCAGAAACAGTTTTCGTGGTGACTCCGAAGGGATCCGAGGATGAGGATGACTGCAATGAGGGTGACTTCACATTTGATTCATCTTCATTGTTCATTCCACCAACAACAGTGTTGTTTATAAACTTGGAAGCCGTTATTTTGGGATCTGTACGTTTCATGGCAGGTAAATATGATATATCGAGAGACAAGCTATTTGCAGAGTTCTTCTGTAGTGTTTGGGTGGTGATAAATCTATTTCCATTTGTCAAAGGACTGGTGAGAAAGGGGAAGCGCGGCATCCCTTGAATTGTAGTCACAAATCAGCAGCATTATCTTTGCTTTCGTGCTGTATTTGGAGACAGAATTAACAACATTGGGGCCTGTATTCTGAATATTTCCGATAGAGCTGAACGATGGACAAAATCTTATCCTGATATTGTTCAAATTAATAATACATACGCTAAAGGGGGCCATCTTTTCCATCGTCAATCAAATTAATGAACACCCAAGAGACAATATTCCATGAGAATAACAGGCAAAACGAATCTGGCTGTGCACATCCGTTTCAAGAGCAAGGAGGCGCATTCTATTTTTTTGGAAGGTGGGTAGAGCTTGCGAGGAGCCATTACTACATGTTGTGAGGTCGTGGCATATTCTGCAGCATCAGCCACCAGTTACCTGCAACAATTTCGATTCCTTCTGCGCAATTTCGAACGGTTATGACACCTGGCCCGACAGAATCTCCCGCAGAGCCGCTGTGGTCGTCTATCCTTCCACAGAAGACGAGATTTTGCATGCGGTGGCCGACTGTGCGAGGAAGCAAACTGAGGTGAGAACTGCGAAAGCAAAAGAGATAGAAAAGATTGTGAAGATATCAAAGAGGGATTCGGATCAGACTTGCGATGGCCAGGAATTCTTAGGCTACTCTGGGTATGAAATATCCAATAGCAAGGAGTTGATAATTATAGCGGAGCAGCAGCATATTGACGATGAATTAACAACCTCTAAACTGAAGAAACCAATGCGAGAATCCGAGGAAATCTGTTGTGGGAGACCATCGACGAGTGTAGGAAATCACGTAGCCATTTATTGCTTCGGCTACGACGGAGAGAGTCTCACGGATGATCAAATAGTGACTGCTAGAGAAAAAACAAAGAAAGGGTTACATATGAGATAATGAAAAAGAAAATTATGCGGCAGGACTGTTCAATGGATCTTGCTGTTGAGGAGCATGAATCTTGTGAAAAGTATGGCATATGTGCTATCTGTCTGGAAGTAATGGAACTGTCTGAGATGGTTTCTGAAGCAAGGGGTCCCATGAAGCAGATGGAAAATCACCATGAAAAGAAGTTAAAGGGTCTTATTGAACAGGCTGCTAAGGTTTTCAGAACTGGTTGTCAGCTCAGGACAGTGAAAAACTTGCTTCAGGGTACAAAAGAGAAAATTGAAAGTTCAGCAGCACTGTAACATGCATCAGGCTGTTAAAGAAGAACGAGATAAATCTATATTCGAAGTTTATTCTTGTGAAAAGATAAATGATATTGATAAACATGTCTCTTCAGTAGTGAATAGGATTTTATCTCCTAAAACATGCAATTCAGGGAATGCTATCGAGCACCAAGTAGAGGACGTGATTAAACATCCAAAACTCCAAGCAGGACTTGGGGGCTTAGGTAACTGCCAGAATGATCCAAGAGCCAATTTGAGTCTCGTCAGATTTGGGAGGCTGCCAAAACCGACAGGAATGGCAATTGCCCCCAACCGAAGTAGACTTCATCATCAAAGAACATAGCCAAGACATTGATGATACATATACCGGCGATTGCTTAGCACTCATCAGATTTTCTGGTTCACTGTCACATTTTAGTAAAGCAGTACGAGTTGATTCGGTAGCAACCTCTTTAATTTCTATTGATTTCTTCTTGTCGCAGTCCAGGCCATCATTTTTTATTTGGCACGGGAACTCCATGTTCATTGGAGCAACAACAACTAGCAACCAGATTCACAGACTTCCTGAGACCTGGTGTTAATTTGTTGCAGTCCGGGCCATCATTTTTTTTTTGGCACGGGAACTCCATGTTCATTGAAGCAACAACGACTAGCAACCAGATTCACAGACTTCCTGAGACCTGGTGTTAATTTAAAGCACGCAAAAGAAGGGACAGAAACAACAGCTTTCTGGTATGCATTGGGGGTAAAGCTGCATCAAGTTTAGGCAAAGGCATCGATATTAAAGAGATAGAGATAAGTGCAAATGAAGAGGAAATCGATTTACATCCATTAGAGATTTTTTATTAATTCATTTCCTCTATACCTGAATGAGTTTTTTCCAGCACACACCAATGTTTGTAACTGCAGAACATCTGGCAGTCGCCGAGTCCAGAAGACAAAACGTTTCAGATTCCTACAACACAAAGAGTTTTTATTTTTCCTTTTAAAAAGACTGATGTAGTTAACAGAAGTGGGGGGGCGTGCATGAGCGCAACACTGGGGAAACATCTGTCAAGAGGGTTTCATTTGTAATGACTGAGTTTTTTGTAAGCCATTAATGGAGTAATAAAGACGGTTTTTGCTTGCGACTGTGAGATTCATCACGGTCGATTTCTTTCAGCATGTTTTCTTCTCCTTCAGCTGTGTTAAATCTGTTTGGAATTTATTTGATATGCTCCTTACTCACAGTTGATGTGTTATTCATTTATTTATGTCTTCCTTAATCCATCACGATTGCAGTACATTTTGTTTTCCTCTAACCGATGTGCTTTGTTATACTTTAGTACAACCACTACTATAACGAAATGATTTGGGTATTCTATAATTTTTTATTGCCTTTCCTCTGCACCAGCTATTAGCTGTGTAAGACCAATCTGCATTTTCAGAATTTTGTATATATCCTTTGCTACGTTAGCCTTTCCTTTTTCTTTCCGCTACCGCATCATGATTAATCAAAACGCTGAAAGATAGACTTACTTTGCCTCACTTTCCGCAAGTTATTTAATCTCTGCTATTGTCTCTTTTCTTCGGTTTTCATTTGACTCCATGCCCAATGGACCTTTTCCCTTGTTTAACCCCCAAACCCCACAAATCCAAGACCATATTTCACCCATAAATATGCCCACCATTTTCACACTATTAAATTCCTTTTGTGACATTTTTCGAGAGATCCCTCTCGGGTTGGAAGAGGGCAGCTTCTAATCCAAAGTGGTTTGAGGTTTCCTCGGGATTGATTTGCTGCAACCCATTTCAGTTCTAAGTGTCAACAGTGAGCAAGTTATTACACAGAATTGATTGAATTATACATAGTAGTTGTTCAATTGATCACAGTGATTATTTGATTGGTGTTGGATCTTTTGCATTTGATATAGAATGGTTTTATGGATTAATTAATTAATTTTATGAACAATATCCTCTCTCTTTCCCTACCATTATTTTACTTTTCGCTAATTACAATCCCAACAGCTTCCCATATCCATTTTTCATTCCCTGTTCCTAAACTTTAATTACAATTAAGAGAATTTTGTATTGCAACAGTTTGAAATCGCATTTTCTTGGATGGATTACAGTGACATGTTCCTTGGTTTACATTACAGTTGATTCTGTGTTGTCTGTGAGCAGTAAACATGATTATTTTCCCCCTCATTTTATTATTTTTTGCCTAATACAAACCCCTCGCATATCCTAGGACCTTTTTGTTCACCCCCTGCTCATTGACAACAGTTAAACAATTTGTATGGATTGGATTGCATGAGTCTGATATGTTGCTGAGCCAAAATATATTTCGTATTTTTAAGGAGCTGTCATGTATGGTTGTTAAAGAAACTATTTTCTAATCAATCATGCATGTGGGAATGATCTTTTTCAGCCAAGGTAGCCATGGCAGAGGCAACTGAGGGAGAGGTAATTGGAACAAAATCCCAAGAAGGCCAACATTCTCCATACACTTTGATGTTGACTCGCAAGGGTTAGGATAGCTATTTCATGCTGGGTTTTTCAATTGGATTGGGAAAGGAATGGTCCAACCGAGGCCTGAAAGGCCTCCCTTCCAAGTTCCACAAGCCCCTGGTATTCTCGTTCCCCCTCATGTCTCATTGCAACTCGAGGTTCCTGAAAATGACAGATGGCAAGAGATTGTCCACCCGGCAGTCTCCCAACATCGTGGCTGGCCCAATTTGTCTTTACCTTCTCCCCTGCCTAGCAATCATATTGTCCAATTTTCCCCTACCCACTCACCAGTACAGTCCTCCTATGCTAGAAAAAGATTGAAAACCAAGGCCCACCATGCCCCTGACAATGGAAAAGCCATTGCTACCCCTTCCTCACCCTCCAATGGCTCTGATAAATCTGTGTCCTCCCGAATTCATTTGAGGGATGATTTTTCTCATGTGATCAGCGAGATTAGGCCTAAAGGCTCAACACAACCAAAGGCAAATCCAAAGAGATCAAAAGGTGACAGCAACAACAATGGAAAGATTGCATCTCATAGTGGAAAATATGGATTTTAAGTTTTATTTTATTTATTGTTGATGACAGTTGACTTCAGAAGTTTTGGACAACATGTTTTTTTGGATATATGAGTAATGTATTTTTGAAAATAATGTCAAATATCAATTAGATAAATTGTCAAACATGCATGTGATGATGGGAGTCACAAGGAGGGATGTTCTTGTTTAATTAACTAGTTATGTTATGATTGTTAAGAGCTAAATAAGAGTCACAAGAAGTCCCACCTACTAGTTATTATTTATTTAAAACCCTTATTATGATTTATTACTTTTCCCCCTAACTAAAAATTTGGTTGAGTTTTTAGTTAACTTAACTAATGAGGTAGTTCAACTACTTCAACCAATTCTAATTTGCTTAAAGAAAAAAGGAAAGGGAGGAAAATGAGGAGGATAGAAGGAGAAGCATACTAAGGTTTTCTCTTTGAGTTTGTGTTGATATAGTTCATTTTTCATTCATTCCTTAATTTATTCAAGGCCTAATTTTTTTCTGTGATAGCAGGGTCTTATTGCAGACAACAAGATTCAGGGCTGAATTACATCATTCAGACACTTGCTTTTCAAAGGTGTTGATCTATCTTTGATAGTCTGTGTAGACTTATCTGTTTGTGAATTAGTTTTCATGACTGACAAAGGCTATTGTGCAGAGTCGAGTAGGTAACAATCTATGGCAATTTGATCCAACTTTTAGAGTTCAGTTTTGGATTTTCTGTCAGAGGTCCTTTGTATGTTTCTTCGGGGACGTCTAAGTTTGACTTTGGTCCAAAACTTCTTCACGAAATTTTGTAAAGAGAATGACTCTTTGATGGATTGGAATGAAATAAAGGATTGTTTTATGTCTCATCTGTCTTGATTATCGACTTGGTGTTTTTACTTATGTCTCTACATTTATTTCAGCAACTATTATATTCAAAAAATCATATAAACAATGAGTTTTTCAGCAAGATTTTATTTATAAAAAGACTAGCCTAAGCACTTGTAATCAATACTTGTGAGTTAGGATATTAATTTTGATGGATATAAACTTAGGGTGATATTCCCATCTATTTTTCTTTAGCCAAGCAGAATCTGAAAATACTTGAGTAAGATCCTTTTATATATTTTTCTCAACACACACCCTATTATATTGTTAACCCATGTACATCTCATAAAATAGGGTTTTTCAGTATTTCTGAAACTCTGAAACTTTTGTCGTCAATACCTCAGACTTACGAAACTTTTGATGCATCCATGAGTAGCTACAACGAATCTTTCACCAAGAATATCTCTTCAATATGCTCAAGAGATTCACCCACATAAGAGACCCTTGCTCTCTTATTTATACTTCTCCAAGTAGCTTTCTCATCTAACCAACTCTAACCAACTTCCTTCTTTTAGGGGCTAACTCAATTCTGACCATTTATCCACTTATAACTACTTTTTCCACATACAGTTGTAACTAATTTATTTTTAATTGTTTTCTTGTTGCAACCAATTAACCCATAACTAACCATTTTGACTAGTCAACTTTCTTCTAGGAAATTCTAGAATAATTTGACTTCTTTGACCTTCTAAGGGCTTCTAGACAACACATGAGGGTTCTCCAACTTCACAAGGCCATAACTCTCTAACTGTGAGGATTTATGTGGTGTTCCACATATCACCGGAAATGGCATGACGAGCACTATCCATCTAGAATAGTCTTACTTATAAATTCATGGATTACAATATTTCACAATCAATCCTTGGGTTCCTTAACCACACATCTAGGATGACTCAACCATTTAATCATTTGGACTTCACAAAGTGTCTTCCCGTGAGGGATTTCACCATAAGGGGACCACTTTGGAGTTCATCCATTTGGTACTTCCTATCAGCCATGACAAGACAAAAATGACCAACCTTTACATCATATTATCTATACATTAATCCATGACAATACATCACTATGACACTTCATGACATTATCCCTCAGACAAAAATTAAATCCATAAAAACATAGTCCAACAATCAATACATCAATGATGTTACTATGACAATACATTAACCCTTTGAAATCAATCCTTTGACATCAATGACAACATAGTGTAACAATCTCCCCCTTTGGATTTGATGGAAATACCAACATTGACGTCAACACCAATCATTGATGGAAACATGTAGACATGGAAATGCTCTTCATCAATAGTCATCTTAATCACATCAATGTGACAATATCTCCCCCTTTGACATCAATGGAAAAGGGTAGTTCTCTCCTTGGGGCTTCCCCCCCTGCCTGAATGCCTTTGATATTCCTCTGAATAATCTCTCCCCTTTTGAACAAGGGATATCACTCTGATGCAGTGATGAAGACATATCACACATGCTCCACCTAGAAACATGCCTATGTGCTCTCTCTCCAAGAATCTAACTCTCTATCCTACATCTGATGAATCTCTCCTCTTGGAATCATGTTGTTGTAACCAATCAAGGAAAGAGGAATAACTCCCCATATGGTTATGTCTCCCCCAGTATTCTCTACAAGATGAACAATATGCTACCACTACAACCTGCTTCTACTACAAATTCCACTACTTAACATAGATCAACTATTCTATGACAATATTTGGACCTGTCCATGCATCAATCATCCAAACTTGTGCCATACCATACATCAAGTGTGTGCCAATCATCTGATGCATCAATCATGAGGAAAAATTTATGTTAAAAGTGAATCATGAACAAAACATCAACCATGTACATCTTGTGCCATACTAAGTGCCAATCATGCATATCAACACCATACAATAAGATCTCATCATTAAAGTATATATATATGCCAAGAATATGTGCCAAGGAGTGTACCAAACATATATCACGATCATCAACAAGTACCTCTATCAATGTACCAGTAATATCGTCAACATGCCAACCATGTCATATCACATATGATATGCATCTATCATAAACCAAGTGCCACAAACCATGTGTCAAGATATGTATCTCAACCATCAAGCATCAACCAAGAACCACAACAAGTATCTCAACTGGTACCAAGCAAGTGCTTCACCCATGCACTAAACCTCAATAAGATGAACCACAGTCAATATGTGTTCCTATACATGTGTACCATATCAACCATAAACCATGTGTCAATCATACTGCTAGCAAGTTCCTCTGCCAAACAACTAAGTTTGTATCAATCATGCATCAATTGTAGTTCAAGATATGACTCATCAATGATGTAAAACATAATCATCTTATCAACTCATCAACTATATGTCCCAATATATAGCTCAAACACATGCCAAATTCATGCACCAAGACATCCAACAAATATGCCTCTAATAATACATCATAAGATATATCAATGGAGCTCACATATGTACCATCCATGTATCATGACAGATCTTCCTCAAAAACCATTCACTACAACAAGTACTAAGCAGTCAATAGTATCTTTAAACATGTGCCAAAAGTGTGTCTCAATAGATCATTGATATCTCTAGCTAGCATCACATCATCATGATATATCCCATAACCAAAGTACCATAACTTCATTGTCATAACCAACATTGTTCCTCAACAAAAAATGTCTCAATCCATACTCTATAGTTATTATTATGCATTCAAGATAGGCATCAAGCATATGCTTCAACACTCAACCATATTTCATCACCATACATACATATATGTAAGCATATAATCATGAAAACTTGTAACAAACCATGTTAGACACTGCAAAACGGAGTTATATTATAAAATCAGGTTTCAACTCATCTGCATAGCCTTCTTTTCCAAAGATTTTACCACAGATGCATTGTCTATTACATAGGCATCTCGTGTATGTATGTGACCTTTCTATAGGTCAGCTCGCGTATGTACGTGACCTTTCTATAGGTCAGCTCTCGTATGTATGTGAATTCTTCCACAGGAGCCCATGTATTCTTTTGACAATGTCAAGATTGAGCTTGCCTCATCGTTGTCTTTCTGTTCTGGTTTTTCAATCTTCTTCACCAACTTCTGAAGGTGTATCAGCTTCTCAGAACTTGATCTCCAAGCTTCCATATTTTCAGCATTGTCTTCCTTCCTAGCTTCATGTGTTCTTTTTTTCATGCTATATGAATCACTCTTCACGAACTGTCTTCTTGTGTTCCAACAATCCTGGGATTTGTAGCCAAACCCACTGCAGATGTAGCATCTCATGGTGTGACAATGAGCAGGAATGTGTCCCATTTGATTACATCTCCAACACCTTAGGGTGTTATGAAACCTTACATTATATTTCCTTGCATAATGTTTGCAATCCAAAGCTTTGTGACCATAATCATTACATGAGTAGCAGTGACCATGAAAAACATTTTCATACCTTTGCTTTGGTGTCCACCTTGAAGGTGTCTCTTCTGAATTTGCTTTGAGGTGTAAAAATGGTTTCTTGATGTCTTCCTTGCTTTGTTCTTTTGAAAGTTTCCTTACTTTGTGTAGATGGTTGAATTGCAACATTTCTTCCACCTTTTGAGAATGAAGGACTTACCTCATACTTCTTAGAAGTGTTAGCTTCAACGTGAGCACATTCATTGTTGTATCCAGGACCTGATTTATGATTTGGAGATCTTTGGCTATCTAGGATCTCATCCAATATTGTTGAGTTTTTCATGAACTTGATGTGAGTGTTTGAATTCTCTACTTTCTTTCTAAGATCAACAACCTCAGGTTCCAACTTATGGCTTGAATCTTGATTTTCATTTACTTGATTCTTCAATAGTTCCTCTATTCTTTTGGCTTCTTCAATTTTGGTCTTAAGATTGACATTAACTTCAATACTTTTTCTAAGCTCATCATCTACTTTCTTTTTTTCTTCTTCTTGATTAATTATTTCATTCTTTAGTCTTTTGATCTCTTCTTCTTTTTCTTCTAATTGAGTCTTTTTGTTTTCTTTTTGTTCTTTGAGCATTTTCTTTAGTTCCATGATATGCTTTGGGTACTTTTCTAGGACTTCATTAATGCATTTTTCAAGATACTCAGAAGAAATTGAACAAATGCCCTATTTCTATTCTAACATCACCTAACTCAAATAAAACATTTTCTTTAAACTTCAACAACTCTTCTTATTCACCTAGACAAACTTCTACTATATTTTCTTCTTCATTTGTAAGAGAACATTCAACTTCACTAGGAGTATTGTAATCAGAATATTTTGGAGATTCTTTACCTTCATTGTCCTTGATGGAATTGTCTTGTTTGTCTTGATATACCTTCTCTAGATTCAACCATAGAACCTTGGTAGAAGTACATTCTCCCATGCTTTCTTTGACAGAACTTGAGAGTCCATTGAATTTGTTCTTGAGAGCTAATGCATCATTTTTATTTTCTTCCTTTTGTGCTCAAAATTTGACTTATTCTTCAAGGGAATTGATCTACAAATAGCTACATTCCAAATATCTTTTCCTTTTTTCTTCGAAAACCATTTCATTTCTATTATCCATGTCGAGTTATTTGTCTCATCAAAGACGGGAACTTCATTTGCATGCTCATTTATTTGTGTGTCCATGGATCTCCTTCAAGCTTGTTAATGCTTATAATGAAGGCCTTCTTTGATACCAATTATTGGACACACCAAACACATTGAGAGGGGGGGTGAATCAATGTAGGATTCTTTTCACAAGTTCTTTAAAAAACATCTTTGTTAGCAATCACCACTTACACAATATTCATTAGTTATAATGTAATCATATCTCAACAACAAACATCATCAATAAACCATCACCATAAATAACACAAGGCACACAAGACATATGTATAATTTTCTTTTGTATTGCAGACTACAATCCTTGGGGTTTATGAACATCAACTGAAAAGAGAAAAAACTCCACAAGAACACCAACTCTCAATGCAAATCTTAGCACCAACTGAGAAGAGGAATCAATCCTCAAATACAAGACTCAGCTTGTAAACAGATACCAATCTGTCAACAGGTACGTGACCTATTTATATTACAATCCACATATGTACGCGACCTACCTATACTGCATCACTCATATTTATGCATCATTTCCCACTGTCAGCCTCCATACACCTTCAGAAACTAAGGTTTCTAAAACTTCAACCTTATGGAACTTCAGACCCTTTCTACCTCTGTAATATCCACTTCTGATCTGTCACTGTACTCTTCATTTCACTGCCCAATCTGTACCATAACCAATCACAAAAATATATATATGCCATCCAACAACCCATTCATTCTCTTCAGCCATACACCATCACAGATTATGGATATTCCTCAATCAAAACATATATGAACTACTTAACCAACCAACTACCATATGTATACATCAATACAACCATACAAAGAATGCCTCAAGCATTCACCATACCATGAGAAAATCTAAGCATGAAGACAACATTTAACCATACCATGTCTTTTGTAACATATCTGAACCAATAGACCATTGTTATGGGATCTTGCTTCAGACTTCAGGAACTTGGCACCAGTGCTTGCTCAAGATTTTATGGATTTTTCCTCATGTACGCACTCTATTATACTGTTAGCCCGTGTACTTATTCACCCTATTATATTGTTAGCCCACGTATGTACACATCCTATTATACTGTTAGCCCGCATACATCTCAGAAACTAGGGTTTTTCAATATTTCTGAAACTCCGAAACTTTTACCGTCAATACCTTAGACTTACGAAACTTTTTATGCATCCATGAGTACCTACTACCTGCAATGAATCTTTCACCAAGAATAGATCTTCAATGTGCTCAAGAGACTCACCCACATAAGATACCCTTGCTCTCTTATTCATACTTATCCAAGTAGCTTCCTCATCTAACCAACTCTAACCAACTTCCTTCTTTTAGGGGCTAACCCACTTTTAACCATTTGTCCACTTATATCTACTTTATCCACAAATAGTAACTTCTTGACATCTAGTTGCAACTAATTTATTTTTAATTGTTTTCTTGTTGCAACCACTTAACCCATGACTAACCACTTTGACTAGTCAACTTTCTTCTAGGAGCTTCTAGAATAATTTGACTTCTTTGACCTTCTAGGGGCTTCTAGACAACACATGAGGGTTCTCCAACTTCACAAGGCCATAACTTTGTAACCATGAGGAGTTATGTCATGTTTCACATATCACTGGAAATGGCATGACGAGCAATATCCATCTAGAATAGTCTTACTTATGAATTCATGGTTCTTCATTACAATATTCCACAATCAATCCTTGGGTTCCTTAACCACACATCTAGGATGACTCAACCACTTAACCATTTGGACTTCACAAAGCATCTTCCCGTGAGGGATTTCACCATAAGGGGACCACTTTGGAGCTCATCCATTTGGTATAACTTTCTATCAGCCATGACAATACAACAATGACCAACCTTTACATCATCCCATCTATACATCAATCCATGACAATACATCACGATGACACCTCATGACATTATCCCTCAGACATCAATTACATCCATGACAACATAGTCTAAAAATCAATACATCAATGATGTTACTATAACAATACATTAACCCTTGGACATCAATCCTTTGACATCAATGACAACATAATGTAACAAATTACATCCTCATTAAGCTCATACTCTTCAAGTTTATGTGGAAAGATACCTTGTTGTAAATTTTCTCTTAATTTCTGATAGCACTAATATGACTTTGTAGATCCTATGATTCTGTCCTTCAAATCTGTCTAGTACATTCTAATGGTTGTAGCATGCATCTTATGCACTCAACTATTGAGTGCATCAACCACCTTGTTCTCTTTACCTTTGATATGCTTGATATTGAAATAATACTCGCTGACGAACTCCAACCATCTACTTTGTCTAGAATTTAAAGTTGGATGACCAAATAAATATTTTAGATGGTTTGTTCTTAGTTTGAATCTTTTCCCCATGAGATAGTGCCTCCACATCCTCAAGGCATGCACTATGACTGTCAATTCTAAATCATGAGTGGCATAGAGCCTTTCATTCTCTTTTAACTTCCTTGACTCGTAGCATACTACATGTTTATTTTGACTAAGCACTCCCCCAAGCCCTTCATTTTGATCAACGATCCTTGAAATTGGTGCACTTGTCAACAAAAAATCCATGTGTTGAAAACTCCTTTCACAATTAGATGTCCACTCAAATTTTACACCCTTCTTCTACAAGGATGTGATTGGATGTGCAATTTTTTATAAGCCTTCAATAAACCTCTTGTAATAACTTTCAAGTCCTTTGAAATATCTCAATTTTGCGACATTTCTTGGTGTTGGCCATTCTTCAATGGATTTTATCTTTGCAAGGTCCACAACTATCCCTTCTCTTAAGATGATATGACCCAAATAATGGATCTGTCACTGGTAAAATGATCACTTGCTCAACTTCGCATACAAATGATGCTCCCTCAATACTTGTAGAACCATCCTCAAGTGTTACTCGTTCTCTTATTCAAACTTTGAGTAAATAAGTATGTCATCCATAAATACCACGATGAACTTATCTAAATAATTTCTGAAGACTCCATTCATTAAACACATGAAGACAACTGGTGCATTTGACAACCTGAAAGGCACCACTATGAACTCATAATTTCCATACCTTGTTTGGAAGACAGTATTGTTGATGTCTTCTTATTTAATTTTTACTTGGTGGTATCCAGATCCGAGATCAATATTTTAAAATATCTATGCGCTCCTCAGTTGGTCAAAGAGGTCATCTATCCTTGGCAAAGAATACTTGTTCTTTACTATTACTTTTTTCAACTCCCTAAAGTCGATACAAAGCCTCAAAATACCATCCTTCGTCTTCATAAATAATACTAGTGCACCCAATACCTAGGGGTATTACAAAAGACAAGAAAAACCTAATACCCAACTAGAAAATGAATTTTCCCATTTACAGACCTTCATTGATGAGCTCTGTGAAGAAGTTTCTCCTCTTCAAGAATATAACAACTATGTTTGAAAAATACCAGACATTGAGAGAAGATTGGGATGCCATATTGTTGCAACTGATTGAGAAGGATGAGACTATTTGGGGATTGCAGGAATGCAAACAGAACCTTGAAGATCAAGTTCATCGTCAACTGCAAAATACGAAGGACAATGCTAAGAAGAAGATTGTTTTTGTTGAGCTGCCAGGCTCACCTATTTCTTCTTCCACCCTTGCTACATTTGATTTTATCCCAGTTGTTTGTGAGAAAATTGATGATGTTGAGTTTCCAATCTCACCCATTACTTCTCCACATCCTTATGCTATTTGTAATAAAGATATTGTTGATTTATGCATTAAGACTAATGATTGTGTTGTTTCCCCTGTTATGATATTTAGACACTTAGGAGTTAGTTAAGATCTACTTGGTATAATATGTCGTTAGGTAAAAGTGTGTTTCTTTAGTATGCATTAGTATGCATTTGTAGTTAGGAAATCCAACGGTCACAATATGTTCCCGACATAGAGTGATCCGACGGTTCATACTCTCCTCAATATTAACGACCATTGATCTGTGGATTAACACCCAATTGGTCCATGATCTCTATTTAAAGAGCATGGAGGGTCATTTTTCGATGATCGATTGTGAGAAAATCTCTTGTAAAATCTCTTTGCAATATTTTTCTTTGCATTAATAAATTGCTCCAAGTGGTCGCGTTGGCTGGGGCTGGGGATGTTTCCCCATAGGGGTTTTACCACGTGAAAAAATCGGTGTGTTGATATTTTATATGGTTATGTGAGTGGTTATTGAAGGTGTTATTCATCTATTGAAATACCTATGTTGTCGAACATGGTATCAGAGCCTGTTTGAAGACCCGCTCCTATTGTAGATCGAGATCGTGAAGCCGAGTTGCCTCATCTCCATTTTCTGTCATTTTCATACATTTATGGGCTGATAAGACTGTTCCATTGTGTCCAGATCACTCATTTCAGTCAAGAACACTTTTTGTTTCACTTGAAAAGGTTTATGTTTTCCCAAGATACAGCCATTACAGTCAGATCCGGAGGTATAAAACCTGAATACGCGTTTTTTAAATTTTTGCAAAGTTTTATTTTGGTTTTATTTCGGTTTGATATTATTTGTTTCCAAGTTGCTACTCTTTTAGATATGTGTATCAAAGTTACCCCGCACCCTGTGCGATCTTGAAAAATCAGAAACAGATAGGAAAAGGTGCATCTTCTGGGTAAGCTAACTGAGATCTAACCCTTGTTGTCATCAAGAAGAGAAATATTTTTCTTGTATGAAAATATTTTTTTTTAGCACGCTCTCCAAGGCTGTCAACAACAACAAAAATCCTCCTTCTAAACATTATAATATGTTTTGCTAGACTATTTGGTTAAAACTTGCCTTATTAAGTAAGAGGTCTTGAGTTCAAGTCTCTCTTTTGTTACTTTTTTTGAAAAAGTTCATGCTAAAATTGTAAAGTGTATTTCACTTCAAGTATAAAAGTGAATCACTATAAGTAGCTTTAATATTTTATTTTAGAGTTATTTATTTTGCATGCAGTTTTTCTTTGTAAAAGTGATCCCCACTTCTCTTTATAAAAGTGGGTCACTTCATAAAGCAACTTACACTACCATGTGGTCCCTTGGTTACCGTTTATGCCTTTTTTAAAAGGGGCATAACTCTCACATCCGAAGTTCGTTTTCAGTGTTGTTTTTTTTAAAACTGCATAAAGTTTTTAGATCTTTCCATCCAAATCATCAATTTCAGTTTTTGAATCCATATTATCTACATATTTAATATGGATTCTACAAGTAATCTCTTACTTATGAGCACCAACTACTTCCAATGGAAATATCATATGGAGGATTTATTAAGAAGTAAAGGCTTGTACCGGATTACCTTGGGAAAGGAAACAAAACCCACTGATGTCGATAAGAAAACCAAATGGGATAATAGGAATGACAAAGCACGTGGATTAATCAGAATGTCCATCTCTCCTGATTTAAGGTTCCACCTTCAATCAATTGATAAACCCAAAGAAGCTTGGGAAAAGATTGAATCTGTGTTTGGTAAACACAATATTATTCGAGCATAACAGTTAGAAAAAAAAGTACTAACTTTAAGTCCAAGTGATTTTTCTTGCATTAAAGACTATCTATCTAAGTTTAAAACACTCATAGCCTTATGTGAAGAATGTAAGATAAATATAGACAAAGATCGTTGCATCTATCTTATTCTTTCTAAGCTAGGTAGTGCATATTATGTGTTTGTATATACCTTTTATGCCATGCAAGAAGCTCTAGGGACAGCTTATGTAAAACCCACTCTTGAGAACTTTTGTGATGCTTTGATTAGAGAGCAAGATAAGCTAGTACAACTTGGAGTGATCAGCACTGTAGGTACCTCCAACAAAGCCTTAGTTGTCCATCAGAAAGATAAACCCAAGAATCCAAAGAAGCAACATCCTCACCACAAAAACAAGCGATATAAGGGTCCCAAACCCACTCAGACAGATTCTGCTCCTAATGGAGACAAAGGAGCAAAATATAAAAATAAGAAGACTGACAGACATTGCAACTTTTGTGATAAAGATGGTCATGATGAGTCCAAATGTTTCAAGAAGATGGTAGCTTTAGAAGAACAACATCAGTATTGATTCTACTTCTTCTTATTCATCTCATGGACAGACACTTTCATCTTCTGTTTTTTCCTTCAATACAACTTCTACTTCTACTTCTAATTCTAATGAGTGGCTTATTGATTCTGGAGCATCTTATCATATGTCTAAGGATAGAGACATATTTTCTACTCTAAATGAATGTAACACCAAGAAAATATTTGTTGGTGCTGATAGATCTCTTAATGTTGAAGGATCTGGAACAGTTCAAGTAGAAAATGGTCATTTCAATGATGCATTATGTGTTCCAAGTCTTTCTTGTAACCTTCTATCAGTATATCAAATCACTCATTCAGGTGAAAGTAAAACCATAGAGTTTTCACCTCACCAAGTTGTAATCAAGGATCTAAAATATCCTAAGCATGTTCTTTCAACTCGAATTGTTGATGATATTACCAGGTTATACAAGTTTGACAACTTTGGGTCATCATCTTTTTCATCAGTTTTTGTTGCTCATAGCGATGACTTGATAAAACTTTGGCATGAGTGGTTTGGTCATCTAAACTATCACTCATTGTAGCAACTATGTAATCAATAGATGGTGACTAGTCTTCATCTTGTTTCATACAGAGATGGTGTTTTTGTCAGTTGTTTTCTCGGCAAACATCATCAGGACAGTTTTGACAAACGTGTCTCTTGGCACCCTCAGGTCCTTTGCAGCTTGTTCACGGTGATTTGTGTGGTCCACTTTCTTCTCCTTCTTTTTATGGGTGCAAGTATTTCTTAACTTTAATTGATGACTTTTCTAGACGTACTTGGGTTTTCTTCTTAAAACTTAAGAGCGAAGGTTTTGACAAGTTTTTGGCCTACAAGGCCCTTGTAGAAAAACAATCTGGACATCAAATTCAAAGGTTAAGAACAAATAATGGAGGTGAATATGTGAACGATAATTTTACAAGTTACTGCACTACACAAGGAATCCAAATGCAACACATTGTTCCATATACACCACAACAAAAATGGTGTTGCTGAGAGAAAGAATCGCACATTAAAAGAAATGGCTAATTGTATGATCCAATCTAAGGGATTAAGTCTAAAGTATTGGGAGGAAGCCATCAACTGTGCAAATTACATAGTAAATCACACTCCCACAAAGGCTCTTACAAATATAAAACCGAAAGAAGCTTGGACTAAAATTAAACCAGATGTAAGTCACTTCTGTGTATTTGGCAGTATAGCATGGGCTCACATTCCTGATGAAAAAAGGAAAACATTGTATCTTAAAAGTTAGAAGTGTATATTTGTTAGTTATTCTGAAGATGTCAAAGGTTACAGACTTATTCAATCACATTGTAATGAAATTATTATTAGAAGAGATGTTAAATTTGATGAAAATCTCTTGGCCTACAAGCCTAATTCGGCGTTTGTGCCTTCTTTGGCCTGCGAGCCTAATTCAGCAGTTGTGCCTTCTTCAGCCTATGAGCCATATTCGGCATTTGTGCCTTCCTCTGATCTAGTTTCTTCCTCAGATGATGAAAGTGAGGATAAAAATCCACCTTCGCCTACCCACCCTCCTCCAAATGAGTCCTTTGAACCTGAACCAGCACCAGCTCCACCGCTTCCTAGATGGGTCCATTCAACACGATAAGAAGCTAGTGATATTGTCGGTGATCCTTCAGATCAATGTCGAACATGTTCATAGTTCCAATGAGCCTCTTCTCTTTTGGCTCAAGTTTCAGAAACTCGTGATCCAGAGACATTTGCAGAAGATTTAGGTCATCCAGATTGGGATACAACAATGAATGAAGAGTATCATTCTTTAATGGAAAACGATACTTGGGATATTGTACCTCTTCCAAAAGGAAGAAAACTCATTAGATGCAAATGGGCTTACAGAACTAAGCATGCATCATATGGAAGTGTTGAAAGACACAAGGGTCGGTTAGTTGCCAAACGATTTTCCCAAGTTGAAGGAATTGACTATAATGAAACCTTTGCCCCTGTAGCCAAAATGAATTCCATCCACCTTGTTCTTGCCCTTGCTACCTCACATAAATGGGAGGTCCATCAGATGGATGTTAAATCTTCCTTCTTACACAGAGATTTGCAAGATGAAATCTACATGGAAAAACCTCCTGGCTATGTCCAGAATGAATCTAGCCTTGTTTGTTGCCTCAAGAAATCTCTTTATGGTTTCAAGCAAGCTCCCCGATCTTGGTATGCCAAAATGGGTAGCTTTCTTATTGCCACTAGATTCTCTAGATGCCATTGTCTATACCAAGAAAGTAGGAAGCCATATCATAATTCTTGTCCTTTATGTTGATGAACTTATCCTTACTGGTAGTGACTCAAAACATTTAAACCATGTGAAATCCAGACTTAAGAAGAAATTTGAAATGACCGACTTAGGATTTTTGCACTATTTCCTTGGCCTCCAAGTTTTGCAAACCAATGAAAGAATTTTTGTTTCCCAGTCTAAGTATGCATGTGACCTTCTTCATCACTTTCACATGGATGATTGTAAACCATCCCCTTATCCCTTCTAGTCTGGATTCAATATTACTTCCACTTGTACTTCTCCTGAAGTTGATGCCACCCTGTACCGTCAGTTAGTTGGTAGCCTCTTATACTTTACTCATACCCATATTGATCTTTCCTTTGTTGTTGGTATTGTTGCCTGGTATATGAAAACACCCCATGAAATCCATTGGAAAGCAGCTAAAAGGATACTTCACTATGTCTGTGGTACAGTTCAGTTCGGGATACATTACAGTTCAGGGGGGACTCCTTTATTGATTGGTTTTACTAATTCAGATTGGGCCAGCGACCCTGATGATCGGAAGTCTACTGCAGGTTATGTTTTCAGACTTGGTTTAGGACCTATCACTTGGGCTTGTAAGAAACAACAGTCTATTTCACTTTCTTCAGCAAAATCAGAGTATCAAGCAACGGTAAATGCAAGTTAGGAAGACTTTTGGCTTCGACAGATCCTTTCAAAGTTTGAATTCCAGCAACAACATCCGACCAGCCTTTGGTGTGACAATCAGAGTGCCATCAAGCTCTCCAAAGACCCAATTCAACATCAACGTAGAAAACACATCGAGCTACACATGCACTTCATCATAAATCTCATTCATGATCAAGTTATTGAAGTGCTCTTTTGTCCTACAAAAGATCAAGTTGCAGACATTTTCACAAAGTCTCTTACAGAAGCAAATTTTTCCAAACTTCGATATATGTTAGGAGTTTAGGAAGTTGTCATTAAGGGGCGATAGGCTCTAATGCCTCCTTCCTCCTCCTATTGTGTCACTATTGTAATTCCTTCAATCCTATCCCAAGTTGTTCTTAAGGAGGGATGTTAGGATATTTAGACAATTAGGAGTTAGTTAAGATCTACTTGGTCTAATATGTCATTAGATAAAAGTGTGCTTCTTAGTGTGCTTCTTTAGTATGCATTTGTAGTTAGGAAATCCTACGGTCGCGATATGTTCCTAACATAGAGTGATCTGACGGTTCATACTCTCCTCGATCTTAACGGCCATTGATCTGTGGCTTAACACCCGATTGGTCCATGATCTTTATTTAAAGAGAATGGAAGCTCATTTGTCGATGATCGATTGTGAGAAAAGATCTTGTAAAATATCTTTGTAATATTTTTATTTGCATTAATAAACTGTGCCAAGTGGCCGTGTTGGTTGGGGTCGTGGATGTTTCCCCATAGTGGTTTTACCACATGAAAACATCGGTGTGTTGATCTTTGATCTAGTTATGTGAGTGGTTGCTAAAGATGTTCATCCTTTGTTGGAATACCTGTGTTGTCGAACATCCCCCATCTTTGAAAAACACACTACCGACATTGGGTTTTGACTGCTCAACAAGATGGGATATACTAGAGGAGAACTTGGGAAGAATGGTCAGGGTATTGTTGTTTCTATTACACCTGAGATGAATTCACCAAGAATGGGTCTTGTATATGATAATGTTGTTGCCTCCCTACCTACACCTAATTTTTTTCACCCAAGGAGGTTTTATTTGTTGCCAGTGGAATTCAGAATGGTTTTCTAGAAGAGAAATCTACTGTTGAACAAATTGATGAGTTGGTTTTTCCTAACATGCCAGAATTTGAGAATATTGATGTTGATGACATTGTTACTGATATACTGGGTTTTCTACTCCTATGGGTACACTTGACCCTGATCCTATATCTCTTGATCATCCAACACAAAACTCTATGCCTTATTTTTAGCGTCACCATCATAGAAATGGAAATCATGCTTTTTGATTCTTGCAGAAGATATGTGCAAGATGGAATTGTGGACCAGTATTGACTACCATGATAGATTTTGGTTGGATTGATGAATGGTCATGAGAAAATATATCAATATGCTTGAGGACTTCATATCGTTGTGTATCATCCATTTTACAGTTGTGCAAAGTTCCTCTTCATTATTGATTTTTTTGCAGTGGTTGACCAAGGATCGACCTGACATGATAGTCAACTAAAGTTCAACTAGGATATTGGTCGACTGGGATTCAAACAGAGACAACAATTTCCTAGAGATTGCAACATCATATTCGTTATTGTTCATCGTACTAGTGTTTCAATGAAGATCTATTGTTGATACTTTGATTCCTCAGTTGTATTTAAAGGGGGGAGTAATTGAAGTTGTTGATGTGTAAACCCAACTAATGTGTTGTCTTGTTGACTCAATTGCTTCTTGTTGAATCGAATTAGAAAGAACAAAACATGTTCGAATATGTTTTTGGGAGATATACTTGTGTTTATTGTACCTTGATATAGAGACTGCTTGGATACAAAGACTATATAACTTGGCAGAGACTATTGGATTGAAAAATATTGTTTTGGTGCATTTCTTGTCTAGTCAATTGATCGACTGGTTTTTTTGTCTAGTCGACTGACCGACTGGGACTATGTTTGGAAAACCAATTTTGAAACCATTTTGCAATGGATGACTTCCGTTTTGCCTTGATAAATATCGATGGTGATCATACTTCCTCGGGAGTGTTTTTATAACATATTTGATCGATTTTTGTAGTCAAAACAAATTCAGGGGGGGCGGAAGCTATGTAATTTGTTTTCCTCCAAGTTGATTTTATGGGGGGTTGTCGGAACATTATGTTCCATCGTAAACCTCACCATGTAGGTTAAGTGAGTTGACCTCTTCTTTGAGTCAATGGTCGACTAAATTGATGGTTGACCATGTCCACTTTGGATACCAAGTTCACCTTTTACGGATAGGTACAACAACCTACATCTCGTGCTTCTTGGTTTGGTCCATGACCGAAACCTATTTATAGATGATCCTTGTGATCGATATATCATCGGGAGAGATCATTTGTGCTCTCATTGAGCATGCGTGTGCTTCAGTGCAACGGTGTCTTTAGACACCACCACTGCTCGGGGATCTCCATTCTCCTTTGCAATTAAATTCCCATCCCAACAATCATGACCTTTCCAAATATGTGAAAATCACCTCAATCAAAGCTCATATGTGGAAGTTATGCCTCTCGCAAGTTGACCTACCTTTTTGACCACTATGGTACAAGTGGATGCCATGTCAACTCCCATTACTCACACATGTGAGGATAGACATGTGTGGACTTTCAAGAAGATTCCGGAGGGTCCAAAACCTTATCACAAATTGATGGTTGAGGATGCAAAAACCCTAATCCTAGATGGCTATCGGGATATGTTAAATACTGTGCCACTAGAAGGAGAAGGGGTTCCATTCTTTAGCATTGTACTTGTTCCATAGTTGAGAAAATATAAGAGTGGTATTTTGAGAGCATGACAAAGGAGGTAGGAGATTTTGTAACAGTTGTTCCTACCACAATGTCAAAGGCAACTCCATAGTGAGTTCCCCTTTCTTTGTACTTACATTTCATAACTGAATAAAAGAGAGCAGAGCATAGGCCTCACCTTCTAGCTGGGTTCTCTCTTATTTTGGGATTTCCATGATACATCTTGTGTTCATTGTATGGATGGTGTGTTCAATGGATTTGTTTCATTTTCACATTTAAGTTATTTTCAAAAATATGAACTATAAGCTAGTATTAATTAATCTGGGATCTAAGGAAATAAATATAATCTAAGATTTTGTAATATTACAATATATGTTGTGATGAATTGTTCAAGTGGAATATCCACCACAATTTACAAATCAAGCACTACAGAAAATTTGGGCTCAAGACTGGACATGTAGGACACTGTAACAAAATAATTTTCCATGCAAGACACTGTAACAAAGGATTCACCATCTACTCTACGAATCAATGTTACCATTATATTGTGCCCCATCTTGTTCTTATTGGATATATGAATGTAATTTCCACAAACCTTGTAATTTCCCAATCATATTGAAGATATTTAGTGGCTTTGCACCCTTATTGATGTATTTTGAGTTATATAATGAAAAATAATGAAAACATTATTAGACTATGCCCCTTACCCGTTTATATTTGTATCTATGAGAAAGATTGAAAAGTGTTAGATTAGTCCACCCTACAATCAATAAAATGGAATTACTCTATCATTTTGAGTTTCATGCATAGTTGTTTATCTTCCATGATCTAATTTTACACTGTTAAGAATGTTCTTCAAAGGCCACAACACATTTCTACCTTCTCAAATTTATGGGTTAATGGACTTCCACCCTCTCTTAAACTCATTGTTACCCCTTAGGTTCTCACTTGATGAAAAAGTACTAATCATAAATGTGAAACCCCAAGGACAACCTAGAAAGACTACCCATTGTCACCTTGATATTTCTTTCTCTCACTTTAGGTTGGCCTTCTTCCAACTCAAAAGAAGGGAATCCCTAAGGAAATCTAAGTCCATGCAAATGGTATTAAATGAATGTGCTTTAAGAATTAAGGTAACTTTGGTTTAATCAAATTGTAACAAGTAATTTCCAAATTTACACAACAAAATTCAAGTCTAGAGAAAGATGATGAATTAAGGTTACTTTCTAGAATCAAGGAAAATATGAAGTAAGATATTTCTGCTATAAATTTCACATTGCAAAACAAAAAACAAAAGAAGTATATTTTTAGGATTTTTGGTGGTTGAAAGGTGGGACTAGTGCCTAATTTCCAGATTGGGTAAATGGGATCAAATGAACTAACTAAGAGGGTTGTTTAAATAAAATTTTAGGCACTAGATGGACTGTTAAATTCATTCCACAACAACCTTGAGTTTGCTACAAATTATAACATAATTTGTAAAAGAAAGGAGCCACTAAGAGATCCACCTTCAAGCAAAGTCTCAAGGGTGTTATTTTGCTAGGAAATGAACTAAAGAAACAACTCATAAGATATTAGATGGAATAAATATATTTCCTTGATAAAATGACAAATAAACTAGGGAAAGGAACAGTCACACCTAGTTTGCATTCAATGTAGCATATGTGCACCTCCTTGGTGTTGGTTGTGGAGCATGATTATCTTCCTGATTCAGAGGTCTTTTGTTTTTAGACGTGTTTATACCCCATGAAGACCTTACACCCCATAAGTATGTACACTCTTCCATGTGGGGGAGTGCAGAGGGGGGTTACCCCCTTTGCGGGGGTTCGGGGGTGAAGCCCTCGAAGGAAACATTTCCTTGTAAATGTATATTGTAATTTCATTGTAAATCTGGATCGTTCATTATAAGGTCACAGATCTGATGGTAGAAGTTATGTTAGGGTTTTTTTCCCTAGAAGGCAACCATGTTTAGTGAGGGAGATGTATTGCGGTTTTGTATTATCGAGAATATTGTATTCTGAGAGAAGAGACTGTGAGAGAAAGAAGAGGAAGTTACAGCGGGTTCATTGTAGCTTGTATTCCTTCATATGTTGGATAATAATAAAGAGAAGGACTTGGAAATTTCTCTGGTGGACGTAGCCCACACTGGGTGAACCATGTAAATCTATGTATCTATTGTATTTTGTATCTTCTATGTTTTGTTTCAGCATTTGTTTTATTTTATTGCTCCACGGTCCTATTTTTCTAACACTTGGCCACATGAACTAGATTTAACAATAACAAGATCATCAATAATTATATCTATCATACATCCATATAAGTCACCTCACATTAATAAGATAGCATCATTAAATTCCATTAAATCCTTCACAAAAAAATTTAGAAAAATATCTCCAAAAATTACAACTTTAAACAACTATTACAAATGGAGGAGCGTATCTTATATAGAGTTTTGAGGCTCAAACCCTCCTCAATAAAACAATAATATCAAATCTAAAACCCTAGATCTAACCTAGGAGTGCACAAACTAACATTATCCACCAACCAACTAGGAGTGGAGAAGTTGAACTATGCACAAAATAAGAGTGGCCATGCCACATGTATAAATATCAATCAAGATGAGCTCCAATAAAGGGGAATGCCTCCTCAAAATAGGTGGATGACCATGTGACACGCTCTGATTTCCTCCTAGATCTCCTCAATACAAGCCATCCTCCAACTAAATCCTAAAAGCATGTGCCAACAAACTCCTAAAAATAACAGGTGAATCCTCCAAGGTGGACACCCCATTAAAGATGCAAGATAAAGTGTGCAAAGACCAGGTAAAACATCATTAAGGTGGAATGTGTAGCCCCTCAAGGTGGCACATCCATCTAAATAGGCATAAAACAATCATCAATGTTGTCCAATGTGTAACCTCCCTCTAAATGTGTTCCAAGGTTATATCCCAAATTTTAGGGGTCAAACCACCAACAATTCCATAGATCCATGTACAAGAGAAGAACCAATCCCATGGAGAGAGGTTGCAACCCCATTAACCAAGAAAAACATCAATATAATATGCCACCTGCTTCAACACATGTGCTAAAGGGTGAGTGCTCCACCTAATCAAGGCTCAACCATCAAGGTAAACCCCTCCAAGTGTTAAAATAAGCCAAATAAGCCCAAGCACTCCATGGGTAAATCCTCCAATAAAGTTAAGATATGGTCAAACTAGTCATTGATGGACTAGAACCACCTCAACATGTGTGAACAAGGGGAACACAACACAAGGGGTTAAAATATATGTCATAACAAAGTGGAACATGTGTCCAACATCCCCCAATGGACTAGGACTCTCCGACTAGAAGCCTCTAACCACATCGAATTATGCCAAAATAAACACCTAAATTCTTGTAAACATATGAACAATGTCAAATATGCTAAGTGCTCTACCTCCATGCAATATTAATCCAATTAAACTGAAATCCATACATGCAATATACCACCATGTTCCATGAAACTCATCTCCTAGGCCAATAAACCACCAAGTAATAACAAAAACATGTCTAGACCATAGTAATGTAGTGACTACAACATCAAAATAAAGGGGGAACATGTGGAATACCCCTACTAGACAAAAATACATCCATCACTTCACTACACAGCTGAAATATAATCACGAAAATGCTCTAACATCAACCATGGTACACAAGTAGTCAACATATGAAGATTTTTATGTGCTAAAGGGGCAACAAATAATTGTCTATGCCCCAATGATTTTTATCTGGACATTGCACGCCCATCGTTGAGTAGTGATCGAAACAAACCATAAGGAAAGTGTCAGGGAGAAGGTGTGCAACCATAATTATTCCCATGTATCTATCAATGATACATAAGTGTCATCTACAAATATATATCATGTGCGATGAAAATAACAAGGTGAATCGTCATGCAAGATGAGGGGTAACACTCACCAATTTGGTTTATTGCAAATATTTCATTGTTGTGACTACCATTGTTTTACACATTTAAAAATTGTTTGTCCTCTTTAAACATGTTTTTCACCTTCCATAAAAATTAGTTTTGTGTCTCATGATTATGTAGAAATATGCCTAGTGAATTAGAAACATGTATGCCAAGCTCTAGATTTGATTTAAACCTACTCTCTCTTCTATATTGTACATTTCTAAGTTTTGGTGACAATGATCTTAAAATATATATCATATCACAAAATAGGGTCACTCCCTTTGGCTATAGAACTCCTTGATATAGAGTAGGGACCTTCTACACCTCCATTGGATGTCCTGGCATTGTTTCTTACAAAGGGAACATCTCATGAGACTATAGAAATGGACCACCGAATTTGAGGGTTGTTGGCAGCCATATTGATCTCTATCTTTTTCTTTACAAGCTGCCTACACAAGGTTTTGAACACTCATTACTCGTCGCAACTTTTTAAACGACACCATTATCTTTCGCTTTTGCATACCTGCTTTTCATTTTCGTTTTCACGACTGCAAGCGTGAAAACCTATAGTTGGAATTCATGTTGATTACATCAAAATGATCATTCGATTTATCATGAACCCACTTGTTTATGTGGTTATAACTCTTTGACCTCAAACACACCACTGGTCACATATTTATCAAAAACACCAAACATTTATGCTTTTGATTATTGTTAATATGGTGTCAATTTACATAAACTTCAACGCAATGGCTTGATTGAACACATTAATTTTTGGGTCAAATCATGGTTATGTGATAATTCATTTGACATGTGATTAAAATTCTTTTGGATATGCATTGTTGTGATTTGAATGTACCATTACACCAAGGCGTCGTTGATTGTACAGCCCGACATGATATTCTTGCATGGTTCCAATTTACTCCACCATCCTCGCACGCATAGCATTAACGCTCTACCCTTTCATTTCGGGTTGCCTTTGCATTGTGTTGGGGAAGCTTCGGGAAAATGGTTCTGTGTCTACCCTGTCAAACCCTATCACTGACTACCCTGTTGATTTTGTGCTAAAGCTATGGCTCTTGTAGTGTTAATCGAACCCAACGCTGTCCAAACTTTGTTGTTGTTTGATAACGCCCGAGAGGACCTAGAAAGGAATGGTTGGCAGGTTTTTATTGAGAAGTTCGAGAGTTTCAACCTGGCAGTTGCTCAACAATTCACACTTACATTCGATGGGTGCAGAACCAAAATTGGGGACGTCCAGCTCGAAGTGAACGAGGATTTCCTTAGCTCAGCCACTGGTCTGCCAGCTGAGGGACAAAGATGGTTTAAAAATTCAAAGGTTGACGAAGTACCATGGCCACTGTTGTTTACCTCAAGGAAGATTAACAGCTGTGACAAAGGTATGCCCGTTACAGCTCTGAAATCTAGATGGCACGATTTGTTGGCTATTATTAAGCAGTTCATTACATGTGAGGGTAGATACGGTCTAGTTTTCCTATACCACCTGCGACTGCTCATGATTTTCATAGATTTTCCCTTAAATATGCCACATTTTATCCTTAGGAGTTTATATAAAATGGATAAGCGCTTCAAAAGGGAGAAATCCGACTCCAGCCTCTTCCACCACTGTTTAATTAAAATTATTATGGTTCATCAGTTGAAGTTGAATGGTGATTGTTGGGATGCTTTCTTGTTGAGGAATGGTTTTGCCAGTCCTGAAATAGGACAAGTTGACAAAACCGTTGTTACAGAAACCCTTGTCGGGCATGTCATTCCCCCTCCTATGCTCTTTCCCCTTGTTGAACCCTCAACCTACCCGAACGATGCCCAACCCGATGCCCTGCCTGACTCATGTCCAAAATATGGTGGTAATCTTGTTAAAAGGTCTGCAAAGAAAAAGGGTAAAAGCAATAGTGATATCAATTGCAAGGGTAAAAACGTCATGCACTGGGTTTCATGGTGTGCTCGTAATAAACCTAAAGAAAACACAGACCAAAAACCAATTCTGTTGAGTGAAGATTATGATTCTGAAATCGAACGGTTTCTAACCGAGGAGTATCCATACTCACACGGAATTTGTTCAGTTAAGCCCTATGACTATGTAACGAACCTCCCGCCGTGTCTTAGAAATGACCCCAACATCCCTGGGATTAAACTCGATAGAGAACCTACTGGTCAATTAAGAAGTTTCTCACCTGTAAATACATGGCCTGATCAACCACAGTGCGACGAATGTAAGTCATGGCTCGACCGATATTATACAGACGTCTCTTTGCTCCAATCCCGGATCAAGTCCTTGGAGGACCGAGTGAATGTGCTAACTAAAGAGAACGACAGATTGCAAGCTAATGATAAAAGACAAAAGACCACAGGATCTGTTGTTTTCAAAACTGTAGAGGCGGCCACTGCCATTGTCAATTCAAAAATAGCTTGATCAAAACGAATCCCTGAAACCGAGGTATGGTATTTTAAGAGTGATTTTAAAATGATTTTATTTGTGTTTTGAATTAGCATATAGGATTTGTTTTCTCAAATCGCATCTATTTCTGTTTTGATTGAATGGATAAAACACGATTCTGTTTATAATAATAACTAGCTACAGAATCATGAGATTCTGTAGCTAGCCATTAAAATTTGAATTTTTTTATTTTACAACAAAAATGCAATATGAAATCATGTATTCTTGTGCAGTTACAAGTACATACGAATTTTAAAGGAGATTGGATCACTAGTGGCATTTCTGAACATTCTATTTCTTTACATGGTTTTAGATTAGGCTGTTAGTTTTAGATAGGAATGGGAATTTGGAAGATTGTATTTCCCATAATTTTTGCAACGACTTTGATAATTTCCACAAGGAATTTTTTGATCCTGTGGCCTTTATAAATGTATTATTTTGTAAACAAAGACCATCGCTGCCTGGGAGAAGAAACTATGGATTGGTGATTATTCAGACTTGAATGAAAGTGGATATTTGCATGGCTTTAGCTTCAATATATCATATTTGTTGGATTACTGAGAGGGGAGGTGAATCGGTAATAACGTAATTATAATCCTTTTTCTTCAAATGTTATATCAATGTAGAATTATTATCCAATAATGAGCAGTAATAAATAAACAATCACACACATGCACAGTACACCAGTGTTTTACATGGAAACACAAATCGGGAGAAAACCACGGAATGCTTTTTCTTATATGTCTTGAAGAATTACATTCATTGGAAGTACCAACTTCCTTTGTTTTCCAGCTACAACTGGAAGGAGGTTCCAACCTCCTAGTTTCTCAGGATACAACCTGAGGGAAGCTCCAACTCCCCAAATCTTTGGCTACAATCAGAAGGAGGCTACAACCGCCAATGTCCTCTGGCTACAACCGGAAGGTGGCTATAGCCACCTTTCCTTGCTCCATACTGCCACCCTGAAGTAGAAGTAGAATGATGGAACCACTGTCACACTATCGCTGTGAGATATACTGCTGTAAACCTGTACCAATAAGTCTGAACCATGCATCAACATGTACCTCAACCTGTAATCAACCTGTACCATAAATAAGTGCATCAACCATGCACCAACCTGTAATCAACCTGTACCTTAAACAAGTGCATCAACTATGCACCAACCTGTAATCAACTTGTACCTTAAACAAGTGCATCAACCATGCACCACCCTCAACAAAAAGCCCTCATCAATTTCATCATCCAAATCTGATTTGTAGCTCTGTAATAGACCTGGTGTATATGATCACATTCCTGCAAACCTTCCTTAACTTTTAAAAACAAAAGACTAGCATTTTCATCAAACTTGTTTTTAGTCTCACATGCCTAGGTTTGGATTAGTCAACAACCCTAACTTGAAGTAATCATAACTTTGAACCTGTAATGTATAAAGATATGAAACTAATATACAATGTTCTTCAATTTTCGTTATGCAATTCCTCCAAGTGGCACTACTTGGAACTTCTCAGAAAAGGCGTTATAGCAAAAATGGAAAACCTTGCTGAATTCTGGCTTATTCTAGAGAGCGACCTTGTAAAGCGTGCCCCGCACAAAATATTTCATTAAATGATCTGAAACATTTACACAGAATAATAACGACTGTACCCTAACTAACACATTTGGTCTCACTGAATTTGGATCTGTTATGAAGAAGTTATGACATTTTTACCCGAAACACATGATTTTGACTAGTTTCAGGACTGGCCACAAACCCTATTTTCCATACAGTGTAACTCCAAAAATACAACGACCCACAAGCTGAATTTTGAACCACAAATACTTGGATATGTTTTCTCACTTTCATAGCAATTTCAGGATCTGAAGAATTATAGAAAAAAATTTATAGCGAAAATGGTGAGATGACCTGAAAATAACATACCTTAGAAAGCACCATCAAAAGAATTTATCCTTCCTTGCATTTCGGCCTTCTTTTCTTCACTTTCCTCAGAATTTCGGCTTAGATATCA